>PVHX01016172.1:0-38597 GCA_004024805.1 Geosciurus inauris
CCGGGCAGTTTTAGTTGATCTATTTCTTTCTTTTTTTTTTTTTTAAATATTTTTTAGTTGTTGATGGATTTTTATTTTATTCATTTATTATTTATATGTGGTGCTGAGACTCGAACCCAGTGCCTCACGCATGCTAGGCAAGCGCTCTACCACTGAGCTACAGCCCCAGCCCCTAGTTGATCTATTTCTAAATACTTGTAGTTTTGAATGACATTATGAATGGTACCTCTTTATTAAAATTTCTGGTGAATTGTTGCTTATATATTAGTGTTTTTTTTGTTTTCGTTTTACTTAGAAATCTTAACTGAAGGCTATTTTTGATAACTTTTAACCAATGTAACCCTTCCAGTCACTATCACATCACCATCTGGTATCTTCTTCTAGACTGATTTTAGTGCCTCTCCGCCCCCACTAAAATTAGTTACTTGTTTACCACTGCACCCAGAGTGTCTAGAATAGTGTCTGGTATATATCAGTTGGAGAGAATGTTGAGTAAATATGGATGCAGATTTTAAATCTGGATGTTTGGAAGAAAAGCAAGTTTTGAAGAAAGAGAGATGAAAATGACTTCAATTTGAAAGGTGGCATTTAGATTAAACACAGGTCATTAATGTGCAGACATCCGTCCAGCACCTGGAGCTCAAGAACGGCAGTTCAAGGTAAAGAAACTCACGAAATGGAAGGCTGATTCTCAAGAAGGCGAATGTCGGCAATAAAAAACAAAAGCAAGGAGAAGAGGCTCGGGAAACTCTCAACGAGGGAAATTTTAAAAGGAGCTGGAAAATATAGAAACCAACGGAAAGAAAGGATTTGAGGTATGGGGTGAGGGAAATAAGTGGGAAAGCAAGGTTCAAGAGATCACATGAAGCAAAAAGCTGCACAAGCTTAATTGTGGAAGTACAATATAAACCAATGAACAGAAAGCAGGAACCTATCTCAGCTGGGAGGAACAGAGAGCTCTATGAAGACCACAGATCGGAACCTGGGAAAGGGATTAACTTTAGAACCTTCTGGGGTCTTTCACTTTAAAATGACCGTTACAGGTTTTAGAGACCAAATCGGCATCCAGTCGCCAGGGTCAGAGAGGGAGCAAGAAGCTGGGATCTGGCGGGTTCAGGTGGGTCTGAGGGCTGCTTTCCTCTTGTCATCTTTTCGCGACTACCGAACTGGGATGGTGCACCAGGAGGTGCTCTCCTGCTGGCCTCGAAAGCAACCAGAGAAGAGCCGCAGCGAACCAGAAAGGAGAGCCAGGCTTCGGAGGAGTGGAGAGAGGCCCTCACGCCCGCGGCTGCTCCGCCGGTCGCTCCGGGGCCGCGAGCCCTCACGGCGGCGCCCTGGTCGTGGGGGACCACACAGCTCCCCACTCTCCTACGTGCCCGGCTTCACCGACGCCCTCGCCCGACCCACGAGCCCGCCTCCTCTTCCTACCTTCCGGCACGCGGACTCGGCCGGTCCCCAACCGCTCCCCGGGGACCAGCCAGCGGGAGATACCGCGCTTCTCCACCGCGGCCAGCCGGCGACCTCCCCTCGGGTAGCAGGCGGCACGTGACCCCGCCCCTGCACGCCCCGCCCTTCGGTCGAGCTCGCCCCGCCTCCCGCCGGCGCGCTCCGCCCACAGGAGCGTGCCTGGCGGGATGACGTAGCGGCGCCGGCGCACTTCGTGGGTGACGCCGAGGCTCTGCTGCGTGTGTGGGTGGAGGTGCGTGGCGATCCTCCGAGCGGCGGGGAGAGTGTGGTGCGTGGGAGACCGCGGGGTCGGGAATAAAGAGCGGAGGGAAAGGAGAGGCCCAGCACCTGCCATCCGGGCGCTGGGGGACAGGGCGGCGTCCCGCACGCCTTCGAGCCCTTCGTGGAGAGGCTGGGCGGCTGCCCCGCGCTGTCTCCTGGATTTCAGGGGTGTCTCGCCCTGCGCCCCGGATTATGAGTCGAAAGGTTAACTTGGGGGTACGCTGGGCGGTCTCCTTGGAGCGCAGATCATGGAGAGATGCGATTGATTTAGCAAAAGAACGCACGATCTGGAGACCGGCTTGAACTTTTTTTTTTTTTTTTTTTTTGAAGCGGGGGCCGGGAACTCGGCTTAATCTCTTCACTTGACCTCATCTTTAAAATGAGATTGTTGAATCACTGTGTAATTTTTTCCCCTCCTTCCAGTACTGGGGATTGAACCCAACTGGTGCCTGTGAGGCAAGCGCTCTGCCACTCAGCTACATCCCTATCCCGAATCACTATGTAAATTTTAAGTCCCCTTTCATCACCATCCTGAAACTCCTGCTTCCCCAGAGCTTACCTTTTATCATTCTCCTGAATGAGAGCGCTTTTAAGTAATGGACCTGTTTTACACCTGAGTTAAACATTGCTGAAGGAGGGTTTCGTTAACTGGCTACAGGTAGAAGTTGTTTGCTAGTAATATCTATGCATTTCAGGTAGGTAATTTGAGTTTTGTTAAATGATCAGAATGTCTATGTATTTTAATGTTAGCTCAGTTTGATGGACATTTCATATTTTGTCTCATTTCAGACGCAAATCCCCAAAGTATACTCAAGCTGATGCTATTGAATTTCGTGTTACTTTCTTTTTTATTAGGATTATTGAGGTTATCTGCACCTTCTGACTGGAAAAAGATGGTCAACGTCTTGAAAGGAGTGCTTATAGAATGGTTAGTAGTTTTGATATTTGATGAGCTTTAAATTTACGTATCAAATCTCAATTTACATGTATACATTTTCAGTAACCCTGTCTGTAAAATCTGGATGACATCAGATAAGCTTTTTCTATTTCAGTTTTCTATTTAACAAGTGAGACAGATTTTGTTGGCTAAGTTTCTTCCTGGTGCCAAATTTCAATGTCTGTTAAATTGATATAATTGGCACTATTTCCAACAATTTTTGATCTGAGTTAACATATTTGTTAGATTAGTCCTCATAGAGTAATAGTCCTGTATTCTCAAACCATCAGGAGTTGATTAGAATTTTTGGGTTTGCACAAATTCAGGAACTTGCATAAGTTCATCATTACCAACTGGTTTAAAAAAAAAAACAAAACAAAACAAAGCCGAGTGCAGTGGCCTACACCTGTAATCCCAGCACTTTGGGAGGCTGAGACAGGAGAATCGCCAGTTCAAAGCCAGCCTCAGCAACAGCGAGGCACTAAGTAACTCAGTGAGACCCTGTCTCTACATAAAACACAAAATAGGGCTGAGGATGTGGCTGAGTGGTCCAGTGCCCCTGAGTTCAATCCCCAGTACCAAAAAAAAGAAAAAGAAAAAGACAACAATTAGCAGATTTCTTGAACCCCTTTGCACACTAAAAAGATGATTGACAGAGTTGAATTACTCAAATCAATTTAAAGTCTACACCTTAAATACTATGCAGTCCTAAAACCTGAATTGGTGAATCAATCTTGTTCAGTCTTCCCTTAGTTGTTTGCCCCATCGATAATTCTTTCATCTGGGAACCCTGCCCTTTGAACACACTTGTCCAAAAATACTATCTTGTTGTGCCCTGAATATGAGCCATTTATGGATGATCATACTGTTTACTGTAATGGTAAGGCCCAGGAGGAGCAAGGCCATACCCTAGGGTGCCAACATTTAGAGCAGCACTCACTATCCAATAGAAATATAATTTGAGCCTACATACATACATATTTGAGGCTTAGATTTTCTAGGAGCCCCATGAAAAAGTAAAATGAAGCTGGGCATGGTGCCTCATGCCTGTAATCCCAGCACTTTGGGAGGCTGAGACAGGAGAATCACAAATTCAGAGCCGGCTGCAACAACAGCGAGGTGCTAAGCAACTCAGTGAGACCCTGTCTCTACATAAAATAAAATAGGACTGGGGATGTGGCTCAGTGGTTGAGTACCCCTGAGTGAAATTATTTTTTATTTATTTTTTTTTTTAAAATATTTTTTAGTTGTTGATGGACACAATGTCTTTATTTTATTGCTTTGTATGTGGTGCTGAGGATCGAACCCAGGGACTCACGCATGCGAGGCAAGCGCTCTACCGCTGAGCTACAATCCCAGCCCCCTGAAATTATTTTTTTATCCAACATATCTAAAGTAGCATTTTTTCAATATGTGCTCTCCCCGCAAAAAACAAAACCTTCAAAGTCCATTGTCTGTTTTACAGCACATTCACAGACTAACCATATTTCAAGTGCTGTGAAGTAACACATGACTGACTAGTAGGCTACCTTATGGATAGTGCAGATTTAGATTTTGGGCAGAGGGGACTCCAACAAAAGCAGTTAAAAAGCCAGTAAAGTGAGGGGGAATCTAAGGCAGAAAATGTTTCAGGAGCGGGAGTTGGCTATGGTGATGATACATGAAATGAGGTAAAGACAGAATAGAGGCCATGGGTTTTGTTTTGTGGTATTGAACCAAGGGCACCTAACCATTGAGCCGCATCCCCAGCCTTTTTTCTTTTGAGGGTCTCACTGAGTTGCTTAGGGCCTCACTATATTGCCAAGGCTGGTCTCAAACTTTTGATCCTCCTGCCTCAGCCTCTTGAGTCACTGGGATTATAGGTGTGCTCTACCACACCCACCGAAACTACTGGTTTTTGATGCAAGCTCTTTGATGGTGTGGTATGATAGATGGCCAGGCTAGTGAACAGTGTTCCCTCCTGTATCCTCAGTGAATAATTTACAAGACCCCCAGTGAATGCCTGAAACTGCACATAGTACCTAACCACAAATTTAATGCCTTCTCCCTTTTAAATAGGCATTTATCACACTCTGTGGCTATATCTTTGATGGTTTGAGGTGCGAAAGAAAAACATTTCTTTTTCATCAATTCACTATAGAAGATTTGTTCTTATTGTGATTCTTAGAAACTTCAGCATACTTTTCTCCCCCTTTTAAGTTAAGAACTTTCACTTTTTCATATAAAGGAAATCAGCCAGATCCATGGAAAAATAATTGGTTAGAGCTGAGTAAGGTGGTGCCTCCCTATAATCTCAGCTACTCTACGGAGGCTGAGGCAGGAGAATCACAAGTTTGACCAACCGTGGCAATTTAGGAAGACCCTGTCTCAAAAGGAACTGGAGATGTAGCTCAGTGGTAGAGTACCTGGGGGCTGAATGCCCGGTAGAGGAGGGAGGAGGATAAAATTGGTTAATAGGTTTTTGTTTTTTGTATAAAGAGCATGAGAACTGCATTTTGATTTTTAGCCTAGTAAGTATGGGAGCTTAGTCCAAAACAATGACCTCCTGTATTTTTTACTTTATATTAAGCAAATAAACCAGATTATTATGGTGGCCATTTAGACCTTGCTTCAGTGAATAGAAAAAAATCAAGGCATTAGGGTATAAAATTCTTTTCTCCTAACGCTTATCAGTACCAGAGTTTTTTGTTTTATTTTGTTTTGTTTTTGGTACCAGGGATTGAACTCAGGGGTACTCGACCACTGAGCCACATCCCCAGCCCTATTTTGTGTTTTATGCAGAGACGGGGTCTCAGTTGTTTAACATCTCCCCGTTGCTGAGGCTGGCTTTGAACTCGCGATTCTCCTGTCTCAGCCTCTCTAAGGGCTGGGATTATAGGCGTGTGTCACCACACCCAGCTAGTTCCAGAGATTTAAGGCCAGGGGACTGGGGGCATAGCTTAGTGGTAAAGCTTGATCTGAACTTTTAAGTGTGAGGCCCTGGGTTCAACCCTTAGTACAAAATTTAAAAAGCGCTAAATAAAAAATGTTTATGAATTTGTATTTTTATGTTAAAACAAGGTTAGTGAAAACATCTCTCTTGGGGTCCACCATCAACTGCCAGGCTCACAACTAGCATTTTCCCAAATCTAGCCAACTACAGTGGTTGCTGAAGCAAGTAGCATATGCCCAGCAAAACATCTCTCCAATTCCAGGTACTAGAGCAGACCTCATGTGCACTTACAGAGTTTGGCAAGTGCTTCAGCAGCAAAGATTTGTTGCAGAGGTACAAATTCCAACTAGTTTGCAGCATAATTGCTGAAAAGAATCTGGAGGAATATGTGTTATTAATCCAGCCTAATCCAAACCTGTATTTTATGTGAGAAACAAGTAGGAAGAACTAAGGCAAAACCAGTCATATTTTCTTATAGTATTTATAAGTCTTCTGTTAGCCTTTGTTCCTTTTTTGGGGGGGGTACCAGGGATGGAACTCAGGGGTATTTGGTCACTGAGCTATATTCCCAACTCTTGTTTTTTGTATTTTATTTAGAGACAGAGTCTCACTGAGTTGCTTAGGGCCTCACTTTTGCTGAGGCTGGCTTTGAACTCAACGATCTTCCTGCCTCAGCCTCCCAAGCTGCTGGAGCCTTTCCTTCTTAATAAAGCCATGTTTATTGAAATTTCCCAGGCATCTAAAACAGTGTGGTAGGTAGATAGATAAATAGGAGGTGCTTAGTGTTAGGTCAGTTCAGGGTCCAGGGTGTCCAATTAGGGAGGCTGGTCAGGGCAGCTGCTGAACAGAGCGGCCAGACAGATGCTGACATCACCAGTAGAGGTGCCTCCTGTCAATCAGCGGGTTTTTCCTGACTTATCCAGGAAGGATTCTGGCCTTCTCTTCCTGCCCTCTAAGCCCTCCCAACCCTGACCGGCCTTTCAAAGTTGTCTGTACACCGGAGCACGTGCGCCATTCTCCCGTACACACTCTGATGGATGGGAGACTTCAGCCCGAGAGCGTGTATTTCCAATAAAGCCTTGCCCAGCGGCTTTAATTCATCTCCTTTTGCTTCCTCTGGCTTTACACTTAGTAAATACTTGTTTATTGGGTGAATTTTGTGAATAGAATTGAATCAGTTTGCAATCTCAGCCTAAATTCCAGGTTGTTTAGTGTTCCCTTAGAGCCTCTGTCTCTATGGTGAGAATCAGTGGATAAAGTGTTAAGTAGAAGTTCCAGGAAGCCATTGGTTTGAGCTAAGGTCTTGTACTAGGTGCCAGCAGACCAGGCTAAAAAATCAAAATGGAGTCACTTGGGGCTAGGCTGAGTCCATTACTGTTAGAACCTTGTGTCTTTGTAAAACCTATTATAAGTAATACTAGGAAGTTAAAAGTTGTGACTTTGGTTAACTGAATATCTCCTGTGATGTCTCTTTTTCTTAAGACTTGTACCAAATATTTATTGAGCACCTACATTATGCTGGACCTTAATCTCAACCTCATATATCTAGTCAGACAAAACCCAGACTTTGAAAACATTTATGAGCCAGACATGGTGAGACACACCTGTAATCCCAGCTAATTGGGAGGCTGAGGCAGCAGGATTAAAAGTTTGAGGCCGGGCTGGGATTGTAGCTCAGCGGTAGAGCACTTGCCTCGCATGCGTGAGGCCCTGGGTTCGATCCTCAGCACCACATACAAAGCAATAAAATAAAGACATTGTGTTCATCTACAAATAAAAAAAAAAATCTTTAAAAAAAAAGTTTGAGGCCAACCTAGGCAATTTAGTGAAACCCTATCTCTATTTATTTTTGGTAGTGGGGATTGAACCCAGAGACAGTTTATTTACCACTGAACTACATCCCCAGCCCTTTTTATATTTTATTTAGAGACAGTCTCGCTGAGTTGCTTAGGGTTTCACTGAGTTGCTGAAGCTGGCTTTGAACTCAGGATCCTCCTGCCTTAGCCTCCTAAGCTACTGGGATTACAGGTGTGTGCCACCATACCCTGGTAAACTCTTGATTTTATACCAGATGAAGTTAAGCTTAAAAGGTAATTGATTTGAAGATTATAAAGTATATCCTTCCAGGACAGCTGAGTGTGTGATTTTTATAGAATATTTTGAGGTTTTTTTTTTTTAATTCTCCTTAGGTATACATAACAGCAGAATGCATTTGATTTATTGTACACATATGGAGCACAACTTTTCATTTCTCTGGTTGTACATGATGTAGAGTTGCACCATATGTGCATATTTTGAGGTTCTTAATGAGGTTTGAGCCAGTGAACAGCCAAGGACCAGAAGGGCCTGGAGGGTAAAGCGGGCACCAGGGTCACCACTTGAGTCCTCTCTCTTCTTTGTTTCCAGAGAAGGGAGGGGGCAGCTTCCATGTTAAACTCTAAAATTGAGGAGTCTTGTCTGTCTCCCCCACCCCCATCACCCTGTCTACTCCTAAATTGCTTTTTACTTTCTGCCCTATCCCTGCCCCCACCCCCTTCTCCATATCTAGGCAAGAAAACAGAGAAATGCTGGTGGTATTTTTGGTTTGTTTAAGAATCTGAGTAAGAAAATGATAGTTTTAAAGAAGCTGAAACTGGTTTCCCTCATTTTTTGTGTGTAATGTCATCTGGACGTTCCCTGTTAAACTGCCTATATCAGCCCCCAGGTTCTTTCTAGAATTACTTTTTAAGCTGTTTTTTAATTTCCTGTTTCTCCTGTTGCTCTTTGTCAGTGATTAATTTGTTTACCTCAATGACATTTTTCAATGTGCTGTATGTTAATCTTTACAGATTTTTTTTTTTGTACTGGGGATTGAACTCAGGGGTACTTGACCACTGAGCCACATCCCAGCCTATTTTGTGTTTTATGTAGAGACAGGGTCTCACTGAGTTGCTTAGCGAGCCTCACTGTTGCTAAGGCTGGCTTTGAACTCGCGATCCTCTTGTCTCAGCCTCCCAAAGTGCTGGGATTACAGATGTGTGCCACCGCGCCCGGGTCTACAGATTTCTTTTTTAATTGTGTAATTGACAAAATTAGGGAAAGACTGAAGCTATGAAATTTAACATTTTCTGTATCTGCTTAAATCTGACCATTGTGCATCTCTTTGTAAAAAGACCCATTCTCTCTCTCATCCATCACCAGCTCTTTCTACCTTGAGATGTTCATTCCCATTTTGCCCTTTGTGCCTGTTTGTCCTGTTGGTCAGTCACCCGGCAAACTGCAGACTCCAGACCATTCCTCAACCCTTGGAATCTTGCTGTCTTACAGCTGTATTTACCCATTTTTTAAATTTCTTCTTCTTCTGCTCTCCCCCAGTCCCTCTGATATTACCTTCTGGGACCCAGCAGCAGAATCCCTGTATCTTGAACCTCTTCTCTGAACACTCTCTTCCTGTAACAAAACCTTGCTTTCTCCTTAGTCCCTGTTTGATTCCAGCACTACTAAACTGCTCCCACTCTACCAAGTGATCACTGTTTTCTTCCTACACATCTTGTGCCATTTGGCCAAAAAATGGTGTAGGTAACTACCTTACTTACTCCTCATTGCCACTTCCGGAAATTCTTCCATCTTTTTCTGTAGAAACACCCATGCATCTCAGATTCTCAGACTGTATCATCCATTCACCATCCTCTTTATAATCACCCACAAACATCCAAATCTTTCCTGAAGGTTTTTTCTTCAGTAGATCTCCTCTCTAATCTTTAGTGTTTTCAGTATCTGTAGATAATCCTTTTGATATCCCAGCCTCAATTCCCTGAGCTCCAGTGAATTTATCCCCACAATGTCACAGTCACTCATTCATAGTCAGGCCCAGACGTGTCCTCTCCAGCACTGCCATCCCAATCGCATCTTCTGGCATCTGACTCTGATCACCACCTTCTCTTTCCACTTGGCTTCCTCTAGTACCCTCTTCTAGGTTCTTTAGCTCAATTGGCCCTGCAGCCTGTTGCTCCGTCCAGCTTTCAGATGCCTGTATCTCTTTGCATCTCCCACTCTTTTTTTTTTTTTTGGTACCAGGTATTGAACCCAGGGGCACTTAACCACTGAGCCACATCCCAGCCTTTTTTTAATTTCCTTTGAGACAGGGCCTCACTAAGCTGCTGAGGCTGGCTTTAAACTCAGCATCCTCCTGTCTCAGCCTCCCAAGCCCCTGGGATTACAGGCATGCACCACCGTGTCTGTTGCTCCCGTTTTTTCTACTTATTGCAGTGGGATTTCTCATAACACCTGTTTCTATTCACTTCCAATTGTTCTCCGCCCATTCTGAAGCCCACTCCAGGGAGGCTTTCCCCCTGTGACTCCATCCAGACTGCTCTTGTCAAGGTCACTGACTTTCTGCATTTGTGGTCGGTTCTTGGTCCTCATCTTTCTACATCGATGAACAGCAGGTAACAATTGCTCACTCCTTTTTTCTGAAATAGTTTTGTTCAGGTAGCTCTGGAACCCTTCAAGTTTCTTCTATGTCCAAGAGATCAGTGCAATTTACTGAAAATATGTTTTATTTAAGTCCAAACAAGTGTTAACAAAGGAACGGATTTACTTCAGTTACTAGGTAAGTATGAGCCTTGGAGTTGATTCTGAGGAGTTTGGCTTTTACTGAATGACATGACTTAACCTACGTACTAACTTAAATTTTAAATGTGAAGAAGTGGTCACTTCTTAATAATTTCTTGTGCCGAGTTTTATTCTTCTTGACATTTTTTTTTTTTTAGTTGCAGGTGGACACATTACCTTTGTTTTACTTATTTATTTTTATATGGTGCTGAGGATTGAACCCAGTGCCTCATGCATGCTAGGCAAGAACTCTACCACTGAACCACAACCCCGGCCCCTTTCCTCATCTTTTGATTATGGGATGTCCGGGCCTGGGTCCTTGCACTCTTCTCTCTAGCTATACTCACTCTATTGCTTTAAATACCATTGTACATTGATGAATGTATTTACTCTTCGTCACTGAATTCCAAAATCGTGTATCTGTTTTCTCACTGTTCATTTGGGTGCTGGTAGGCTGGCGTGTTATGTCGTGTCAGACATAACCTGCCTAGAACTGAACTCTTGACCTTACTAGCAAACCTGTCCTTCCTGCATTCCTCCTTTTTTTATTTTTATTTTTTTGGCACTGGAGATGGAACTCAGTGCACTCAACCACCGAACCACATCCCCAGCCCTATTTTGTACTTTATGTAGAGACAGGGTCTCACTGAGTTGCTGAGGCTGGCTTTGAACTCGCGATTCTCCTGTCTCAGCCTCCCAAAGTGCTGGGATTACAGGCTTGCGCCACCGCGCCCGGCTCTTCCTCATTTCTATAAAAGATGGTTTCATCTTTCCATTGCTCAAAAATCTTGGCATCTTTTTGGTTCTTTGTCAGAGCTTGCGTCTAGTCTCAGCAAATTATGTTGGCTGTACGTCCACATTTATCCAGAATTCAACCACTTCTCATTTCCAGGGTCAACACCAACTCCTGATCCTTAGCATTATCATCTCTCCCCTGGATTATTGAGGTTACCTTCTTTTCCCTGTTACTACCCTTTCCTCTGCTGCTCCGAGTTTTTTCTGAATGCAGCAACTAGTATCTTCACATTTAAAATTTAAGTTAGTACATAGGTTAAATCATGTCATTCAGTAAAAGCCAGACTCCCCAGAATCAACTCCAAGGCTTATGCTCACCTAGTAACTGAAGTAAATCCATTCCTTTGTTAACTTAATACTTGTTTGTACTTAAATAAAACTTGTTTTCAGTAAATTGCACTGATCTCTTGGATTAAATTGTCATCTTCATAATTAATTTTGACATTCCTCAAAGCACCAAAAGATTGTGTGCAAAACTACATTTTCTCTAAGAATGACAAAAATATGTGATTTGGCATTTTTACAGTTTTTTTTTTTTTTTGCTAAACACATTATTTTATATTAGATCTAAGGAGTGGCCTTTGTCATGATTCAGGGTTTTTATGCTGTAAATCTGTACTACCAAGAAATTGTATCCCTATTTCCTCTATAACTACCCTGCTCATTACAAACTAAAAAATTTGCCAGTAAATAGAATTGAATTTGGATCTTTTTTAAATTTTTTAAATATTGAGCTCAATATTCTCAAAGTGATTTTATTATAAGGATTTCCTTCAAAGATTCTGAATAATGATTTATACTGGTGGGGTTCTGGATTTTTTTAAAATATTTTTTTAGCTGTAGATGGACACAATACCTTTATTTTTATTTATTTTTATGTGGTGCTTAGGATTGAACCCAGTGCCTCACACTCTTATCACTGAGCCACATCCCCAGCCTGGTTCTGAATTTTATGAAAGGAAAAACTTTAGTACCTGTTGCAAGCTAAATACTGTCCTTGGCATTTATCTCCTTTAATTTCCATAAAAATTCTGTTACACATGCTCATGTATGGTTGGGAACATGAGCTCTGGAAGGTTTAGTACGTATTCAGAGTCAAAGAGGTTAGTGATAAAGCTGGGGTTGAATCCTGATCTGACTCTTTTTATATATCCTGACTTACCAAAGTGACTAACATTTCAGAAGTTAATTTGTCACAGCGAAGAATTAAACAACTATTGATTCTTAAATGTGATCATCATGGATAAGTAAGCAAATTCGTTTTTTTAAATCAATTAAGGAAACTGACTCTAGGACCTATTAACTACAAAGCTTTGAATACTTTTTTTTCCATTTGGCAGTGAAAAGTTATTTTTTAAAAATCTTATTGACCTATTTTTCTAGAACAAAATTGTCTGTGTAAATAATTCACACTTAATGCAGAGAAGAAATGAATTGCATAATCATTCAGAACTTGAATCATCCTAAAAATTCTATTTGCTCAAAACTTTTTTGGTAGAGTTTGACCACAAGATGTCTTCTAATTATATGTCTCTCTCCAGCGATCCTGCCATGAAGCAGTTTCTACTGTACTTGGATGAGTCCAATGCCCTGGGGAAGAAGTTCATCATTCAAGATATAGATGACACTCATGTCTTCGTAATAGCAGAGTTGGTTAATGTCCTCCAGGAGCGAGTAGGTGAATTAATGGACCAAAATGCTTTTTCTCTTACCCAGAAATAAAATACTAGATACTGACTGCTTAGGAATTATAAGCAACAAATAGGAAAGACTGTCCCCATTCAGTATTTTATGTGGCTGAGGAGCATGCTGTGGAAAAGACTATAATCATTTGTTCAGACAAAAACCCTTGAACTGATTTTCGATTTACTTCAGAATTAAAAGAGAGGGGGAAAAAGAGCTTTAACAATTGGCTGTATTTGGCTTTTATTATCCTTTAATAAAATAAAGACATAAATGTTTTTTCTACCTTTTTTTTTTTTTGGTACTGAGGATTGAACTCAGGGGTACTTGCCCACTGAGCCACATCCCGAGCCCTGTTTTGTGTTTTATTTAGAGACAGGGTCTCACTGAGTTGCTTAGCGTCTCGCCATTGCTGAGGCTGGCTTTGAACTCACGATTCTCCTGTCTCAGCCTCCCAAAGTGCTGGGATGAGCCACCTGGCCCGACTCTACCTTTTTAATACCAATTTAATACAAAAGAGTAATGATTGCTGAGTGTGATGGTACATGCTTGTTATCCCAGTTACTCGGAGGCTGAGGCAAGAGAATTGCAACTTCAGAGTCAGCCTGGGCAACTTAGCAAGACCCTGTCTCAAAATTGAAAATAAAAACAGCTGAGAATGTAGTTTAGTGTTAGAGCATCACTAGGTTCAATCCCTAGTACTATATATATATGTGGAGAGAGTATATGTGTGCCTTTAAATGATCATTGTAATCTAGGTATCTGTTTGCCTTTTCTTATTAATGATTGTGGGCTGTGGCTATGGTTGTTTTGTTTTAATTAGAAATTTCACAGATTTGCTGGGGTCAGTGATACATAACTGTAATCCCAGCAAAGACTGAGGCAGGAGGATTACAAGATCAAGTCCAGCCTCTGCAATTTAGGAAGATCCTGCCTCAAATATTTAAAAAATTTTTAGAAAGGGCTGGAGATGTACCTCAGTGGTAGAGTACTCCTGGGTACGGAGGGAGGGAGGAAGGGAGGAAAGAAGGAAAGAAGGAAGGAAGGGAAGAAGGGAGGGAGGGAAGGAAGGAAATTTCACAGATTTACTGTTTAAATAAACATACCAAGGTAGAAACTTTGAGAATATTTATGTCTCACAAATAATATGTGGATACCAGTCAGCTCTATTGGTGAAGATGTAACAGTATAAACTATAGTTTGCATTTCCTTGAAATTAAACTTTTAAAGTGCCAACTTAGAAACAGCCAAATGAGAAAGGTACATGCTACTTTGCATCTTTTATTTTTCTTTGTTCAGACTTTGTTTTTTCACATTTTCCTGTTAAGCAATTTTTTATGAAGAAATGAGAGGGCTGGACAAAATGGCAGCATAAGTATGCGTGCATGTGTAGCCAGCAGCTGGAAAAAGACCCGCAGTCAGAATGGATAACTTGGAGGAGAGGGGATTTTGCATTTTGCAAACTTATCTACCATGTGAAGCCACACACCTGTGTTAAAACATAAAGGAGTGGTTAAAACAAAGGAAATGCAGTTGATGTCTGCTGTAATAGGAGTAAATGTTCTATTCTCATCCTTGTGCTCCAAATCCAGCTAAATCAGATGATTTTACCCTTTTACATGCCATTTGCCAGTCTAGTTAAGTTCACTCCCCAGAATAATGGTACTAAAACCATAAAGTAAAATACAGGGGATTTCAAAGGGAATAAAAACTCACCTTCAAAATATTTTTTTAAAAAGAGAAAATTAGATTTACTTGGACATTGTTCCCTATGAGAATAATCCTTGTTAAATGGAAAGGTAGAAACAGGAGCAGCCAACCTTGTGGGAAGTAATGTATTAGGTTGAAATATAAACTCTGATAGGGACTATGTCCCCCTTCCTGAGGATATTGCCACTAGGGTAGGTGCCTGTGATGGGAATTTTCCAACAAAAGAGAACTTTGATATATGGAATCATATCAAACCCACTTTACCAGCTTTCTTTTGGTATGTTTATTCAAAGCTCCTGTGCATCGTTTTAATTCATTTATGCATTACCAAACCTAGAAATTTCCATAGTTTGGGATATTTATCATGATTCCTACCTATATTCCTCAGTTTTTTTTTTTAATATTTTTTTTTAGTTGTAGATGGACACAATGTCTTTATTTTATTGCTTTGTATGTGGTGCTGAGGATGGAACCCAGGACCTCACACATGTGAGGCAAGTGCTCTACCGCTGAGCTACAATCTCAGCCCCTATATTCCTCAGTTTTGATTGCCACACAATCAATTTCTGGAGGTTACTGATGTGTCTGGTACTAAAATTTGGTAAGTAGAAGATATGTTTCTTCAGATTTTCCAGCTGTACTAAAATGTTACTGAACCTTATATTTTAGTCCTGTCTAAATCAATTTTTAATATGCTTCAGTCATTTGTTACCTAATACCTTTTTTATTAAGATGACAATTAGAGCAAGTTTTTCTTAGAATCTTAGAGTTTAAAATGTCTGGAGAAAACTACAAATTGAACAGGAACTGCAAAGAATATTAAGTAGGGGCTGGGATTGTAGCTCTGGTAGAATGTTTGCCTTGCATGTGTGAGGCACTGAGTTCGATCCTCAGCACCACATAAAAATAAATAAAGATATATTTAAAAATTTTTTAAAAAAATTTTAATAAAAAGAGTATTAAGTGAAGGAAGTCTTCATTAGCTCTTCTTTTTTTTTTTAAGTTGACAGTAGACCCTTATTTATTTATATGCAGTGCTGAGAATCAAACCCAGTGCCTCACACATGCTAGTCAAGTACTCCACCACTGAGCTACAACCCCAGCCCTCATTAGCTCTTATTTTTAAAAAGTTACATTCCAGTAAATGTTAAATATCTTTCCTTTGAGACTGTTAAGAAAGATAGGACATAGGGAGGCTGAGACAGGAGAATCGCGAGTTCAAAGCCAGCCTCAGCAATGGCAAGGCACTAAGCAACTCAGTGAGACCCTGTCTCTACATAAAACACAAAATAGAGCTGGAGATGTGGCTCAGTGGTCAGGTGCCCCTGAGTTCAATCTCCAGTACCCCCCCCCGAAAAAAAAGGACAACATAATAGTAGGAAACCACCTTGCAGTTGCTTCCTTTGCCTGTCCATCTGTGAGTGAACAGGAAATGTGCCAGTGACACTTGCATCCACCCTCTCTTGGTATCTGATTTCCATTATTTGATTTGGCATACTTTAGATGTCCAGAACAAGAGCTGTTCTCTGCTTGGCACTGGAGAAATGTATTGTTAATATCTTTTTTTTTTTTTTTTGGTACTAGAGATTGAACTCAGGGGCACTCGAGCTGCATCCCCAGCCCTATTTTGTGTTTTATGTTGAGACAGGGTTTCACTGAGTTGTTTAGCACCTCGCCCTTGCTGAGGCTGGCTTTGAGCTCGTGATTCTTCTGTCTCAGCCTCCCTAAGTGCTGGGATTACAGGCTTGTGCCACTGTGCCCAGCTTATAATCTTTTATTTTTAACAAAGCCTTAACTATTGGGAAAAGATAGCATTAACCTGAATTTTCTTAACTGCGTGAAAAAAAAATTTTAACTTGTGGAGGATAGCTGGCCAGTCACATGGATCTGTGGACTAAAGTTGTGATATTTAGAATTGTACTTCTTTTTTTTTTAAATATTTTTTTAGTTGTAGATGGACATAGTATCTTTACTTATTTATTTATTTATTTATTAAATATATTTTAGTTATACATGGACACAGTGTCTTTGTTTATTTATTTTTATGTGGTGCTGAGGATCAAACCCAGTGCCTCACACGTGCGAGGCAAGCGCTCTGCCACTGAGCCACAACCTCAGCCCGTTTACTTATTTATTTTTATGTGGTGCTGAGAATCGAACCCAGTGGCACACACATGCGAGGCAAGTGCTCTACCACTGAGCCACAGTCCCAGCCCCTAGAATTGTACTTCTTTTTTTTTTTAAATATTTTTTTTAGTTGTAGTTGGACACAATACCTTTATTTTATTTATTTATTTTTATGTGGTGCTAAAGATCAAACCCAGTGTCTTCGCACGTGCTAGGTGAGTGCTCTCTCTACCGCTGAGCCATAACCCCAGCCCTGAGTTGTACTTTGTGATAAGGGTTTTTCATAATAATTGTATTGGATCAGAAACTCTTAGTTCCTTGAACCCCCATTTCCTTGGAAAATTTAGTATGATTATTTTAAAATTCTGGAGATCCTGTATGTCTGCATCACAGTTGATATAAAAATGCGTATTGAGAAATCAGTTCAGGCCAACAGTAACTGAACATTACTGATAATAGATAACAAAGATTACCGTCCTTTTTTCTGATATACTATAGATGGTAATCAAAATGATTAATTTTTTTTCTGCTGTTAACATTAGCCGTAACCGGTGATTTTACATAATTGTACTTATTTTGGGGGCGGGGGATGCTACCAGGGATTGAACTGAGGGACACTCGACCACTAAGCCACATTTTGTACTTTATTTAGAGACAGGGTCTCACTGAGTTGCTTAGCACCTCGCTTTTTACTGAGGCTGGCTTTGAACTCTGGATCCTCCTGTCTCAGCTTTCAGAGCTGCTGGGATTACAGGCATGTGCCACTGTACTTTTAACAGGATCATTTTGTTTTTTATGTGCATTGCATGTGTGCCAGGGATTGAATCCAGGTCGCTTAACCATGGAGCCACATCCCCAGCCCCTTTTATTTTTTATTTTGAGATAGTCTTGCTTAGGGCCTTGCTAAGTTGCTGAGGCCACCTTTGAACTTGTGATCCTCCTGCCTCAGGCTCCCAAGCCACTGAGATTACAGGTGTGTGCCACCATGTCTGGACATTTTGTCTCTTAATGGATGAAAAAAGGTATATTTTAAAGATGGAGAAATGATGCAGTCTGCAAATATAGCCAATAAATATTCTCAAATATGCATAGTTCTTTTTCATTTGCAGGAAAGTTATCTTGAGATTATTGAATAAGCTATTAAAAAACACTGTGTCAATCATAGGAAAGTAATTGACAGCATTGACTGGATCCAGACTGCCTGGGTCTAGCATCACCTTTCTGCTCACCATCACTGGGATCTCCCACATATCCTTGAATTTATCTGTACCTCTCAATCCTTACCTGTAAAAACAGGAAACCTACCTTCAAAGATTATTGAGGGGGCTGGGATTGTGGCTCAGTGGTAGAGCGCTTGCCTCGCATGCGTGAGGCACTGGGTTCAATCCTCAGCACCATATAAAAATAAATAAAGATACTATGTCCATCCACAACTAGAAACAAAAATTTTTAAAAAAAAGATTATTGAGAGGATTGTTAACACACATAAAGCAGATAGTTATAAAATTTAGTTGCCTTGAATCTAGAAGAGCACAGTGACAAAGGGAACAAAAGAAACTTCTAGCACACAAATATTTTCCTCCGCTGACACTATACAGTGGGAAAAGCAGCAGATGAGGGAGGAGAGGAACTGCTAGAAAAAGAGCATTGGGGAGATAGATCCACAGCTCTGAGCACCAGGAGAATTACCTGAGTAATTAAAATTTCTGAGACCTTTCCTATCTTATCCTATCCATTCTTGAATGATAGTCCCTCTATACAGATATAGAATGCTTGGGTCACAATGCATTTCCATCAAAACTGGGCCATTTTTCATTGTCCTCACACTTTTACTCTCTAAATCCAATTTGGATTTTATTCTCTCGAATATCTTTTCCTCTTTGGATTGTAGGAGTTTCCCTCAAGTCATTTTTCTTATTTGCTCACCTGCTGTTATTTTTCTCATTGGATCTCAGCCTTTCTCCTTTCCTTCCTTTATTCCTCTGCATTATTATTTCTTTCAAATAAAGGTATTATGTCAATCTACAACTAAAAAATATTTTTATAAAAAAAAAGGTAGGGGGGTGCTTCTAATGTGCAGTCCATACCAGAACCTGGCCCAGGATGTGCGATAGAGATTTTGAGTAGGAGATTTTGTTAAGGGGTCTTGTTTGGTTTTCAGAAGCTAATCTACCAACTATATCAGTTTCATTTTACTGGTAAGGAAGTGCTGAGCCTACCCAGCAGGAACCAGCTTTTGTTAAAATCCATTAATTAGATAACTAATTCCCCAAGTAGTTGCAGGATTTTATTTATTGATGGTAAATAGCTTGGTTTGAGTCCTTGGGTTAGATTGACAAAAGTAATTGCAGCATTCTTAATTGGTGAGGTTTTTTTTTAATTATTTAGATTCATTATAAGGTACTTATTTACTATGCATAATTTCTTTTGTTTTTTGGTGTTTTTTTTTTAATTACCATGCATAATTTCTCTAAACTATTAAGCTGTGTAATATATAATTTCTTAAGCAGAGTCTTTCTAAGAGAGGTGTCTAATATTGAATATTAACTCATTTTTATAGCTATCATAGTCATTCTTGTATCTCCCAAAACCCTCAGTGACATCTGCACTGATGCAAGGTCTCTGGATATGTAGGGAAGTTAGTTTTACACTCTGAAAAGGGAGGAGAGAAGTAGGACCAGGAGA
The DNA here is from genome assembly GCA_004024805.1 of Geosciurus inauris. Taxonomy (NCBI): domain Eukaryota; kingdom Metazoa; phylum Chordata; class Mammalia; order Rodentia; family Sciuridae; genus Geosciurus; species Geosciurus inauris. The sequence goes on from PVHX01016172.1 coordinate 19,191, forward strand.
AACAAAACTAATTTAGTAGCCAGGCATGGTGGCGCATACCTATAATCCCAGCACTTTGGGAGGCTGAGAGAGAATTGCTAGTTCAAAGCCAGCCTCAGCAATGGTGAGGTGCTAGCAACTCAGTGAGACCCTGTCTCTACATAAAACACAAAACAGGGCTGGGGATATGGCTCAGTGGTTGAGTGCCCCTGAGTTCAATCTCTGATACCAAAAGTAAATGTTCTATGAGTGTTTAAACCTTTAACTATGGATATACTGGGCAGTGACTACAAAAGCTACCATGAAAATTTTTCAGTGTACCTATGCACAGTGGCATGTACCTGTAATCCTAGCAACTCAGGAGACTGAGACGGGAGGATCACAAGTTCAAGGCCAGCCTCAGCAACTTAACAAGGCCTAAGCAGCATGGCAAGATACTGTTTCAAAATTACAAAAAGGACTGGGAAAGCAGCTCCATGATAAAGTACCCTGGGTTCAATCCCTAGTACCAAAAAAAAAAAATTCCAGTGTGAAATTTTAATGGCTGCTGCTTCTCCTTATTGGCACTTCTTAAACTTTAATGAGCATACAGATCTATCTTCAGGAAATCTTGTTATCAGATTCTGGTGGAGCAGGTCTGGGCTAGGGTCTAAATTCTGCATGTCTGACAAGTTTCTAGATAATGGCAGGGATACTGTTTGGTAGGTCACATTTCAAGCAGTTAAGTTCTTTTACAAGAATTGACAGAGTGGAATGAGAACCTCAGTTCTTAGCCAGAGCAAAGGCACATCCCTCCTAAACTATTTTGTTTTGTTTTATCATTTTGTGGGCACTGCTAGAGAACCAGTTAATTATCCCTAAATGCCACATATGCCCTATAATATACATTTAAGTATGTGGGTTTAACTGTGGCTTTTAATTTCATATTCTAACTTTTCCTTCAAATTCCTCATTTCTTTTGTGTTTATATGAAAATATCCAAACACAAAAATACATTGAAGTATCTATCAACATCTATATCACTCAGTGTTGGTATTCTTATTTGATTTTGATATTTTTAAAGAAATATAGTAAAGAGAGAGCTGGGCGTGGTGGCGCAAGCCTGTAATCCCAGCACTTAGGGAGACTGAGGCAGGAGAGTCGTGAGTTCAAAGCCAGCCTCAGCAACGGCGAGACGCTAAGCAACCCAGTGAGACCCTGTCTCTACATAAAACACAAAATAAGGCTGGGGATGTAGCTCAGTGGTCGAGTACCCCTGTATTCAATCCCTGGTACCAAAAAAATAAATAAATAAAATAAAGAGTAGGATTCCCTTTGTGCTGTTCCCTAGTCATAGTCCTTTTCTTGGCTTTCCAAGGGAAGGCATGAACTTCATAAGTAATCTTCCAGGTTTGATAAGTGTTCTAGGATGACATGTTTTTTAAAACATAAATGATATACAAATGGATCACCTGTAAACTGTCATTCCATAATTTTTTTGCAGTTCTTGAGATCTAACCATGTTGATCCCGTTCGTTCATTAGAGTTGTTATATACTCACACTCTCTCTTGTGGTATTGAACCTAGGGCCTCATGCATGCTAGGCAAGTGCTTTACCACTGAGCCACATCCCCATCCCTTTCTATTTTCTTTTTGAGACAGGCTCTTGCTAAGCTCTTGCCCATGCTGGCCTCAGACTTGCAATCCTCCTGCCTCAGCCTCAACTCCTGAGTTGCTGGGATTACAGATCTGGGCTACCAGGACTGGCTTATCTTTTCCTTTTTGATGAATATTTAGATGATTTCCCCCATGTTTATTACAAACATCTCTCTTCAACACATATAAGTGTTCCTTAATACTACACCAGGATTATGTGAAAGTTCATCATATTGTTGCCAACATTTTGTTTTTTGCAAATCTGATAGATCTAAAGTGGAATTTAATCTCACCTATGTTTTTTTTTTTTTAATATTTTTTTAGTTGTACATGGACACAATGTCTTTATTTTATTGCTTTATATGTGGTGCTGAGGATCAAACTCAGGGCCTCACGCATGCGAGGCAAGCGCTCTACCACTGAGCTACAGTCCCAGCCCCTCTCACCTATGTTTTTATATTCACTTTTTAAAACTGTTTCAGTCTTGAGGACCTAATGGGTAATTATACATCCTGTTCAATGGAAATACAGATTATTTCAGCTTCATTTTTATTTTATCAGTTGACCTTTACCCTAGCCATGTCTTAGATGTGGAGGCCATAGTTGTTAAAAAAGATGGATGCGGTACCTATATCAGTTAAAAATAATGCTTTTGACTGCAATCTCAGAACACCAATTAAAAGTGACTTAAGAAAGAAACTTAATTATCCCATTTAACAAGAAGTCTGAAGGCAAATAGCAGAGGAATTATCCCCTTTTCCACTCTGTCATCCTAACAATGGCTTTTCAACCTTGACTTATTGCCTCAAGGTAACAAGATAGATCCTAGGATCCTGCCATTAAGTATTACAAACTCACAACAGAAGCCCAGACAGGGTTCCGTTCACCTGCAGAGAAAATAAGGAAAATCTTCCTGGTCTGTATTTTTTTTAAGTATCTTTTTAGTTGTTGATGTACCTTATTTTATTCATCAGTGCTGAGAATTGAACCCAGTGCCTCACACATGTGAGGCAAGCATGCTACCACTGAACCACACCCTTGCTCCCTGGTCTGTGTCTTTCTTTTTTTGAATAGCGGGGATTGAACTCACAGGGGCACTCCACTGACCACTGAGCCACATCCCCAGAGACAGAGTCTCACTGAGTTGTTTAGTGCTTTGTTTTTGGCTGAGGCTGGCTTTGAACTTGTGATCCTCCTGCCTCAGCCTCCTGAGCCCCTGGGACTATAGGCGTGCACCACCATGCCCAGCCTGGTCTGTGTCTTTTTACCAGGGGAAAAAACTTTTTCCAGAATCTTATCACATGTCTATCCCCAGACCATTGAAATGGCAAAGAGGAATGGAATGACCAGTAATTAGATAAGTAATTGTCAGTTTTTTAGAAATCACTTGGGGTCTGTCTTACAGAAAACTTCTAAGTAATTTTATGTAGATACAATCTATACCAGAAGGTGGAGCTTAGTCGCTGCCATCCTTATTTGAGTGGAGGTTATGCTGAGTGACTAGCTTCCAAAGAAGAAATTTTGGAAAGAGTGAAACACTACCTAAGCCACGTGAGCAGGATTAACTCAGCAATGAGTCATGCTGAGAGCAGGTACCCCTAATATGTGATAAGAAGGGCAATTTACCCCTGTTTTAGATTCCTAAAACACCATAACTCCAGTCTGAGCCACAAGAAGAACACCAGATAAACACAAATTGAAAGAGATTTTACAAAATACCCGACCAGTACTCTTAAAAATTGTCAAGGTCGTGAAAGACAAGGCAAGACTGAAAAACTATCACTAATCAGAAGAGACTAAGGAAACTTACTAAATGTGAAGCAACCTCCCCGGTGCCATCTGAGGATGAAAAAAGGAAATGAGATAAAAATTAAGATAATCTAAAGTCTGGAATTTAGTTAATAGTAACATAGCAGTCATTGTTTCACTCGTGACAATGTGCGCGCTAACGTAAGATTGTAAAACGTTAACCATCCTGGTGTAGGGATGGGGGAATTATGTGATCTAGGGTTGGCAAATTGTCCATAAAGGTTGAAGCCTGGTGATAGTCACTGGGCTCATCACACTGTTCTGCTTTTGTGTATCTTGAAGATTCAGATTAAAAGTTTTTAGATGTATTTTGTTCTAATGGATAACATGGTTACATTTGTTTCAGCAAATAAGCATTATAATTAATGGCACAGATTTTGGTATCAAAAATTCTGTATCTCTACTTTGTGCCACTTATTGGTGATTTGGAGCAGATCATTAAATTTTTCTAAATATTGGTTTATTTGTAAAATACAGGTAATAATCATAACACCTGTCTAGTAGGGTTGTTTTAAGGATTAAATAAGATAAAACATGTAACATGCTTTGTTACATGTTATATGCAGAACTATAATATAACTAATAAACTAGATTATGATTTCCAACCTATTTTAATGTACTTGTGTCAATTACGTTGAAATATTCACAGAACTAAAAATTGGGACTTAATAGGTTAATTAAATACAACTAAAAATATACATAGCAAACTAAATAAACACAGAGCTCTGAATCCAAAGACAAAAATAGTTTACATTTTCTACATTGTGTACATAGGGATTAATGCAGAGGGACTAAGATAAGTAATAAGTAACATAAGAGGGTTAGGGATGTGGCTCAGTGGTAGAGTGCCTTTCCTGGCACATGAGGCCCCAGGTTCGTTTGCCAGCACGGCCAAAAAATAAAGAAATAATGTGGAAAAAAATACAACTTTTTTGTAGGTCCTGATGTTTGTTTTCTTTTCTTTTCTTTTTTTTTTTAACTTTTTAATTTATAGTTATTTTAATAACACTAAAGACCTGATCATGTAGTTTATTTTTTTATTTTTATTTTTTTTAAATATTTGTTTTAGTTGCAGATGGTCACAAATATCTTTATTTTTATGTGGTGCTGAGGATCGAACCCAGTGCCTCACGCATGCAAGGCAAGCGCTCTACCGCTGAGCCACAATCCCAGCCCCGTGTTTGTTTTCTTAAAACCTGGGTTAGGTCCAATTAGGTACTTGATAAAGTTTATAAAAATATAGAGCTTTATTCTGTTTTGTGATTCTTTGTGCCCCCATCCCAAAGTAATACAATGTGTTTACTCATATGACATTTCCACTTGTAAGAAAAATAAAAGCAGCTTAACACATTAACTCTTCAAACAGGTTTTATAAAAAATACTAGTTTAGATACAACCAGGAACCCCCATAAAAAACAGGGTCTTCCTGGGCACAGTGGCACACACCTGTAATCCCAGCAGCTTGGGAGGCTGAGGCACAAGGATTGCAAGTTCAAAGCCAGCTTCAACAAAAGCAAGGCACTAAGCAACTCAATGAGACCCTGTCTCTAAATAAAATACAAAATAGGGCTAGGGATATGGCTCAGTGATAGAGTGCTCACCTAGCACATATGAGGCATAGGTTTGATCCTCAGCACCACATAAAAATAAATAAAAATAAGAGCAGATGGAGTAAAACAAAAGTTGGGGTTTTTTGTTTGTTTTGTTTTTAAATTTTTTCTTAGTTGTAGATGGACACAATGTCTTTATTTTATTGCTCTGTATGTGGTGCTGAGGATCGAACCCAGGGCCTCACGCATGCGAGGCAAGCACTCTACCGCTGAGCTACAATCCCAGCCCCACAAAAGTTGTTTTTTAAAAGCCAATCAACTTTGTCGTTCATTTGACTCAGCTGGACAATGGTGTGTCTTCTTTCTGCTCAAGCACAAGAACCCATTGAGCTAGTGACCACTAACAGCCCATCTTGAGATGCACACATTGCCAGATGTCAAAGCTCTGTAAAAGTCCCAGATATACAAGTTCACCAGTGGAGGGTATTCAAAAGTCATTCTGCGGGGCTGGGATTGTGGCGCAGTGGTAGCGTGCTCGCCTAGCATGCGTGAGGCACTGGGTTCGATCCTCAGCACCACATAAAAATAAAGATATCCTGTTCACCTACAACTAAGAAAATAAAAAAATATTTAAAAAAAAAACAAAAGTCATTCTGCCTCAGCGGAAGTGCCTGGTCTTCTTACAGTTTTTGGAAATCCTCAGCACTCTCTAAGCCCCTAAGCTCCATGGCTTCATGCTGATAACAGGATTCTCTTCCCCGTCCCCTCTGTGCCTTCCTCTCTTATGAAGCCCGAAATCTTAGAATCATTGCAATAAGGACTTGTTTCCTGGAAGACCAAAATTTGGTGACTGCTAGGCGACAATGTTCTAGATCACCCCACTTGGGCACATAATCCACTGGGAGAAACAGTGGAAGTAACCTTTTCCTCCAGTAACCAAGGGTCTTTGGGGAGCCACCAGGTCCTTTTCTGCCACTGCCATAGGGGTCTGGTCCCCAGACCAGCAATGTTGACCTCAAGCTGGGGGCCCATTCCAAATTTAATCAGGATCTGCATTTTAGTGAGTTTCCTAGTTGAGTTTTATGTACTTTAAAGTTGAACTGCCATGAAGGACCCACTGGGGACAAGGGAAAGGATTTGAAAGTTCTAACTTGGGGCCTTTCCACCAAGATGGAGCCAAAAGTGAAGAAAGATGCTTTTGCCCGTCCCAAAGGTGAGACCAAAGCAAAGCCATTGAAGACTAAGAAGGCAGTGGGCAAGGCATCCACAGTCAGAACTTCGACTCTGGAGGCAGCCCAAATATGCTCAGTAGAGTGACCCCCAAGAGAAGTACGCTTGACCACTGAGCCTGCAAGAAGATAGAAGACAATATACCCGTGTTTATTGTAAATGTCAAGGCCAACAAACACCAGATTAAACAGACTGAAGAATGAATATCACATTGATATGGCCAAGATCAAAACCCCAATAGGTTCTAATGAAGAGAAGGCATATGATCAACTGCCTCCTGCTTATGATGCTTTAAATGTTACCAACAAATTTGAGATCATCTAAACTGAGTTCTGCTGGCTAATTCTAAATATTCATGTTTTCACTAAGAAGGGAGGGGAAGGGGAAAAGGAAGGTAGGAAGGTAACTAGCAAACTTGGAACCACAGGAATGGCCAATTAAGGGACCAGATAAAAGTCTCCCCAGTGCTTTATATGTAGCTGTTAATCTTGTAGGTTGGGGGTGTAGCTCACTGATAGAGCACTTACTTAGAATGCATAAGGCCCTAGGTTCAATCCCTAGCACCCCCCCCCAAAAAAATTTTTTTAAATCATCCTTGTTCCTTAATGAACATATGACCTGAAACACTTCTTTCTAATCCCTCCTCAATTCTAGGGGGAAATCTAGGGATTAAAGACATAGCTCTGGTATTAATGCAAACAAGCTTTATAATATTACCCAACCCAGAGAGAGTCTAATGTACCTTAAGCAAAACAAAACCGGACTCTACTTTGCAAGAAATATGGCCAAAGTTATTTAAAAAAAAAAAAAAGTTTCAAGATGGGCAGTTCAGAATGGCTACATAGAATGTCTGTGCAATTTAGCAAAAGGCAGTAGAAATGGATTGATTTGCTGCTGGTCAGTGCCTTGCGTAAAGGAAAAGGCTCCCTTCTTCCATAGGATTTCAGCTCTCTTAGCTGGCAGCAGGAGGTCCTTGAGTACAACTGTAAGCCATAACCTAGAAAGAAGAGATATAACAGGACAGACTGCAGGGCACTGACTCCTGCTTTCCAGGTAACTCAAGTTCCCTCCAGCCATGCCAATCAAGTAAACTTTATTGGCTCATTTTGTATATCATAACAGAATGTATCCTCCTTCTGAATCTAGAGAGATTAGGTGTGTACTTATTATTTTTAAGTGTTAATTTTCTTATAATATTACAGAAAAAGGAGAAGAAAAGAAAGACATAACTTCATCCAAATCCAACCCAAATTAGTATTTTGGTGTACATCCTTGAGATTTTCTTCCTCTGGTATACTCTGCAGCTCTGTGAACATTTGGCCCAGTGAAACATTTGGGGCCTCGCATTTAGGAAAGATTGAATACTTTACAGAAACTAATCTCAGAACTGACCTTCCCCACCCCTGTACCTTGATGATGTGGACACCAACCACCTCGTTCTCACTGCAGTTCTGCCACAGCTATTTTAATTATGTATACATCTCACCCTCTGCTCCAGTTCTTCCTCTATTTAAACCTTTGGCTCATGTCAGTACCCCAAAGACAGGACTGAGAAACAACCTCACTTCGCCTTCCCAGTATGATCATATTGATTGAAGTTCCTTTCCTGCTTTTCACCATTAATTTTTCCATTTGGCTTTTGGAGCGAGTGGCTGGACCTGATTTATTGGAATTCCAGAGTCAGGCCTCTGGCCTAGGACACTGGTAACATCTTTTTATCATGTCATAATTTACTTAGCCATTTCTCTATAGCTGGAACTTAGGTGGTTTCCAGTATTTTGAGTATCTAAGTAATATAATAATGAATAACATATACAAAAAATTTATTTCCTGGGCTGGGATTGTAGCTCAGTGGTAGAGCGCTTGCCTTGCATGCGTGAGGCATTGGTTTCGACCCTCAGCACCACATAAAAATAAAGATATTGTGTTCATCTACAACTAAAAAAATATTTTTTTTAAAATTTTTTTTAGTTGTAGATGGACATAATATCTTTATTTATTTTTATGTGGTGCTGAGGATTGAACCCAGTGCCTCACGCATGCAAGGCAAGCGCTCTACCACTGAGCCACAATCCCAGCCCTAAAAAAATATTTTTAAAAAAATTTATTTCCTAAAGAAAAATTACTAGCTATAGAGTCACTAGGTTATAGAATAATCAATATTTTTATGGTCCTTGATAAATGTTTCTAAAATTGTTTTTCAAAATGATGACACCAGCTGAAAATCCACTGGCAATGTCTAAGCCCACCAGTTTCACAGTATATGGATCAGAATGTCTTCATTTCACCATTCAGTAAACAGGTCCTGTGCTAGGGGTTAGGGAGATGAAAACAAAATTCTTGCTAGCACAAAGCTTGGATTCCAGTACAGAGATAGCAACACGATGAATACATAATATAAAGACAAGCTAAACACCCCTAATCCAAAAATCCAAAATTCAAAATGGCTCCAAAATTGGACACTTTATGAGGGCTGATGACTACACAAGTGGAAAATTCTACACCTAACACTCATCAGCAGGTCACAATCAAAACAGGTGGATGAAAAGTATTCTCTAAAATTTCCTTAGGCCATGTGTATAAGGTGTATATAAAATAGAAATGAATTTTGTGTTAGTCCTGTCTCCAATATTTCTTAATGTGTATACACAAATATTCCAAAATCTGAAACAATAGTACCAAGCATTTTGGATAAGAGCTACTCAATCTGTATTTATAAATTGCTCTGTGGTACAGGTGGAAACATTTAATTATACCTGAAACCTCAGAGGGAAAGTGGCATTCACAATGAAATTTAAAGAATGAATAACTCCCCAGACAACAGGACAGGAGAGGAATTTCAAGCAAAACCAACATGAGCAAAACAATGGAGCGGTGCACTAGCGTCTCACTAAGAATTACAGGCTGTGGACAAATACGGTGTGTTTGGAAGAGTGGTCCCATAGGCCCTTGTGTTTCAATGATAAAATGTCTGAATTTGATCCCATAGGTAATGAGGAATCGCGAAAAATATCTCGTGACTTCCTTTCACTTACTTCTGTGTAAATTTTGGTATAAATTTGCTCCTGGTATCTGTTTAGGCAGGTCAAAGAAGCCAGTGGCAGGAGTACAGAGAATGAATGTGGAGGTGGACCTGAAGCAGGAGATCTGGTTAAGAAGTTGTCTCAGCGTTCCAGGCGAAAAAAGAGAAGGTCTCAACCAGTGAGGCTGCATGCAGTGGAGGTGGGAAAGAGTAAACCAGAGTTACCTAGGAACGTGGATTGGGAGGGGTATTTGGGAGGGGGAGAGAGGAATGATTAACACATTCACCAAGACAAGCAAGAGAAGATGGGTTGAGGAGGATGGTGTGTTTGAGAATGCAGATGCTAAGTTGATACAGATGTAGAAATCCAGTGGCACTAGGATATACAGTTTACTATTGAGGAGAAAGAAGTGGGCAGTAATATAAATTTGGAAGTTAGTGTGGGAGAGGTAGCTATAATTCTGAGTATTCTTTATTATGAATTATCTCAGAACGTCCTTTGCCTATTTATCTTCCTGGAGTCTTGATATTTTTCTTATAAATTTGGGTGGGCTCATTTTGTCATGCTGGCAAAAAAACTGAATATCCTTTTGAATCTTAAGTTTCTATTTGAATCCTTTTATTTTGAGGGAAAATAAAGGTTTAATAAATTGATGTCTATGGAGGCAGTAAGTTATCTGAGCTGCGTATATGGAAGCCAGGATAAAAAGTAGCCATTAACAAGCTGGGCATAGTAGCACACACCTGTAATCCCAGCACTTTGGGAGGCTGAGACAGGAGGATTGCAAGTCAAAGCCAGCCTCAACAACATCGAGGCACTGAGCAACTCAATGAGACTCTGTTTCTAAATAAAATACAAAATAGGGTTGAGGATGTGGCTTAGTGGTCTAGTGCCCCTGAGTTCAATCCCCTGTACCAAAGAAAGTAGCCAAAGCCAGCCTCAGCAACGGCGAGGCGCTAAGCAACCCAGTGAGACCCTGTCTCTACATAAAACACAAAATAGGGCTGGGGATGGGGATGTGGCTCAGTGGTTGAGTGCCCCTGAGTTCAATCTCCAGTACCAAAAAAAAGAAAGAAAGAAAGAAAGTAGCCATTAATATATGGTGCAATGGTAGCGTGCTCGCCTTGCACGCGTGAGGCACTGGGTTCGATCGTCAGCACCACATAAAAATAAAGAGATTCTGTCCGCCTACAACTAAAAAATAAATATTTTAAAAAATATGTATTTCAGACAAAAACAAAACAGGAGAGCAAGATTTCTTGTACACACATTACACTCAGCCATAAAAGAGATCAGAAAAATGTTGAGTGACACCAGTGCAGGGCACAGAATCAGATGTCCTCGGCAAGTTGTCTCAATCAAGGGACAGCATATGACAGGTGTTCACAGAGTAGTGAAGTCCAAAACAATAAATAGCTAGGACGTGCTGGCTGGCTGCATTCCTTCTCTCCCGCTGTCCTTGGCTCCACATAGCAGTGCTCTTGGGACCTTTGCCTTCCCTTCCTTTTCCTGCTCTAGTGGTGCTTGCTTTTGCTCCCACAGTGGGCTCCAGTGGAAGATTAGGATGACAGGATGGAGGTCCCAGAACCACTGGTATTTTAATAAAGATCCTCTTGCTGGCTGTGGTGGTGTACACCTGTAATCCCAGCTGCTCGGAGGCTGAAGCAGGAGGACTGCAAGTTGAAGGACAGCCTGGACAACTTAGGGAGACTCTGTCTCAAAACAAAAAACAAAAAAGGTTTGGGACTTGGCTTAGTGTAGGGTACCCTGGGTTCAATCCCCAGTACTGGGGTAGGGTGGGATTTTCTTATGAGCAAGGTTTGGAAGTTTGAATTTCTTTTTATGCTGAATTTAATTTAATATAAGTTCAAAATAAAAATTTATATCACACATTTTCAGATCAAACAATTTCAAGATTAAAAAAATATTTTAAACTTCTAGCTCCATTTAATAAAAGTGACAAGATGTCACTATCACTCTAACAATGAGAACATGCTAGGTGAAGTGCAAAATCACTTTCTTGTAAACTTGACAGAAAGTTGAGGTCACAAAGAAACTTGAATGACTAAATTCCAGAAGTAATGAGCTCTTCAGAAGACATCTACAACCTCTTTCATTTTTGGCATAGTGGCAAGAGGAGGAAACTGCCACAGATGGAGATATGGAAAAATCACCCCAGTTTTTGACAAACTTCTGATGGCCACGTGTGGGCTGGTGTGACAGATTGAGCTCCAGTCACCAGGCATGTCTGTCCTCACCTGCCAGCTCCTTCCCACAGCTGTTCACCAAAGTGGACAAGGGGAGTGTGCTAGAGGGAGGGGCATGCAGGCATCGGGAGGGAAATCCCTCTGAAGCTGCCTGGGCCTCTACCTAGTGTGCCCTGTGATCCTCCAAAGACCAGAGGCAGAGCAAGAGATCAAAAAGAAATCCCTCTGATGAACTCTAGCCTCAGTAAGTACGCTCTAGGGGCCTCTCAAAATTGGGGTCGAGGAGTAGGGTGGAAAGAGATCTTTCCACAGGGAGCCAGGAACAGTGTGGGAAGCAACCTGAGAAGGTGGCAGCCAAGCTATTTAATGACAGAGCACAGAGCGCCCTCCCACAGTTCAGTGAGCAGGTGGCTGGGTTGAGAAACTTAAAGAGATCACCAGAGTCTCAGCTTTCCAAGCCCTGTCAAAAGGAAAGTCCTCACTCTGATCTCAAAGCATTGAAGGTTGTGGAAAGGCTCAAGGCTAAAGCTGCAGCAAGGCCTGGGCCTGGCTCATCTGCAAATTACTGTGGTTTGGCCTCTCCTTCCCTCAGGAGCACAAGAGAGGGAACAGGCATGCCCTTCTCTGGATTTTTTTTTTTTTTTTTAGTCTCTATTGCTCTTTTGCTCCCATTGTCAATCATACTATAGAAATTTGAAGCTGGGGCTGGGGGTATAGCTCAGTTGGTAGAGTGCTTGCTCGCATGCACAAGGCCCTGGGTTCAATCCCCAGCACCACAAAGAAAAAAAAACTATGAAGCATACAAAAAAAGCAAGGAAGTGTGATTTATGGTCAAGAGAGGAAGTAATTATTCGACATGGAGATGTCCCTGACTATTAGAATGATCAAATAGAAGCCGGGTGTGGTGGTGCACACCTGTAATCCCAGCACTTTGGGAGGCTGAGAGAGGCTGAGACAGGAGAATCGCAAGTTCAAAGTCAGCCTCAGCAACGGCGAGGTGCTAAGCAACTCAGTGAGACCCTGTTTCTACATAAAACACAAAAGAAATAGGGCTGGGGAAGTGGCTCAGTGGTCGAGTGCCCCTGAGTTCAATCCCTGGTACCAAAAAACAAAACAAAACAAAAAAAAAGAATGATCGAATAGAAAACTTAAACTTCTTATGATAAATATGCTTAAAGTTCAGAGGGAAAAGGTGGACAACATGCAAGAACAAATGGGGTTATTTGGCAAGTTAATGGAAATTACAAAAAGAACTGAATGGAAGTGCTAAAATATTTTTTTAAATATGTGAGGAATTAAAAATTCAATGGAGCCGGGCGCGGTGGCTCAAGCCTGTAATCCCAGCACTTAGGGAGGCTGAGACAGGAGAATCATGAGTTCAAAGCCAGCCTCAGCAATGGTGAGGTGCTAAGCAACTCAGTAAGACCCTGTCTCTACATAAAACACAAAATAGGTCTGGGGATGTGGCTCAGTGGTCGAGTACCCCTGAGTTCAATCCCCAGTACCAAAAAAAAAAAAAAAAAATTCAATGGGAATGGACTGGAGCTGTGGCTCAGTGGTGGAGTGCTTGCCTAGAGAATGTGTGAGGCACTGGGTTCAATTCTCAGCACTGCATATAAGTAAATGAATAAAATAAAGTTTCATCAACATCTAAAAAAAAAAACATTAAAACAAAAAATCAACGGGGGCTGGAATTGTGGCTCAGTGGTAGAGTGCTTGCCTGGCATGTGTGAGGCCCTGAGTTCAATCCTGAACACCACATACAAAGAAATTAATTAATTAAAAAGATCTATTTACAATTAAACAAATTCAATGGACTTAACAGAAAAGTAGATACAACAGAGGAAAGACTCAGTAAGTTTGAATATAGGTTAATACAATATAGGATGAGAAGAATTTTTTTAAAGGTATAGCATCCCCAAGATCTGTTGGATGATATCAAATAGTTTAATAATTTTGTAAAGGACAGGAGGAAAACAGGCAAGGAGGGAGATGTTATGGAATGAACTTTGTGCCCGCCCCCCCCCCTGAAATTCATATACTAAAGCCCTAATGGTCAATGTAATGGTATTTGTGGAGTTTTGGGGAGAGGGGCAATTAGGTTTAGATGAAGTGATAAGAGTGGCCCCCATGATGGGATTAGTGCTCTTATGAGAAAGATCAGAACTCTCTCAGCCGGGCGCGGTGGCGCAAGCCTGTAATCCCAGCACTTAGGGAGGCTGAGACAGGAGAATCGTGAGTTCAGAGCCAGCCTCAGCAACGGCGAGGCGCTAAGCAACTCAGTGAGACCCTGTCTCTACATAAAACACAAATAGGGCTGGGGATGTGGCTCAGTGGTCGAGTGCCCTTGAGTTCAATCTCCAGTACCAAAAAAAAAAAAAGAACTCTCTCATTCCTCATGAGCTCACAAAAGGTCACGTGAAGCCACCGTGAGAAAGCCTCTGTAGGCCAGAATGAACCCTCATCCAAAATCAAACCTGACAGCCCCTGATGTTGGACTTTCAGCCTCCAGAACTATGAGAAATAAATGTCTATCTTTAAACCATAGTCTGTGGTGTGTTATTATGGCAACCAGAGTAGTCCAAGATGGGAGAGAATTGTGCAGAAGAAATATTTGAAGGGAGAATGGCTGAGAATTTTCAAAAATTGATAAAGGATATCAATCTGCAAGCTAAGAGATTCATGGAACTTAAGCAGAAGAGATACAAAAACAAAAAACACATATGCAGAAGGTAACCAAAACTGGGGAAATCAAGCATAAAGAAAAATCTCAAAAGCAGTTAAAGGGGGCTGGGGCTATAGCTCAGTGGTAGAGCGCTTGCCTAGCATGTGTGAGGCACTGGGTTCGATCCTCAGCACCACATTTAAATAATAAATGAATAAAATAAAGATCCATCAACAACTAAAAATTAAAAAAAAAAGCAGCTAGAGGAAGAAAATACTCATTACACACATCGTTACAAAACGTGGAGGCCATGAGACAATGAAAATATCTCTAAAATACTGAAAGTGAAAAAAGAGTCAACTTAGATCAACAGATAAGTAAAAATATCTTTCAAAACTGAAGTCAAAATAAAGACTTTTGCTGGGTGCAGTGGTGCACACCTGTAGTCCCAGCACTTTGAGAGGCTGAGACAGGAGAATCACAAGTTCAAAGCCAGCGTCAGCAACGGTAAGGTGCTAAGCAACTCAGTGAGACCCTCTCTCTACATAAAACACAAAATAGGGCTGGGGATGTGGCTCAGTGGTCGAGTGCCCCTGAGTTCAATCCTTGGTACCAAAAAATAAAAAAAACAAAGACTTTTGCAAAGAGACAAAACTAGGAAGATTGTTTTCAGCAGACTTGTGTTACAAGAAATCCTAAAAACTGTTCTCAAGACTGAAGGTAAGTGGTAGCAGTAGGAAGCCTAGGTCTGCTGGAAAGAGCGAAAATCACCAAAGAGAGTACATATATGGACAAATATAAGAATCCTTTTAAATAAATGGCATATTTGCTATATCCCCAGTCCTTTATATATTTTATTTTGAGAGCTTGTTTAAAGGTTCTAGCAGGGGAGCATAGCTACTCACATACCCTTGACCCAAGAAGGGTCCTCTTCTATTGGGGAAGGTTGTCCTCTTCTACTGAGCATGTGGCTTCGAGAGGGACAACAAAGAGTGGTAAGGGAGGAAGAGGACACTTGCCTAGACAGCTAGACCAGCTGAAACAACTCTGGTGACTGATGGGGTGACAGATGTTGCAGCCAGATTGTCTTCACATCCTTGTTTTTTATTTTGAGACAGTGTCTTGCTAAGTTGCCAGAGTTGGCCTTGAACTTGCAATCCTTCTGCCTCAGCCTCTCAAGTCACTGGGATTACAGGCGAGCAGTCACTGCACCCTGAAATTTATGGCATATTTATATAATTTATTTTTCCCCCTTTACTCTCTCTTTCCTTTTTCTTCTGGCACAGAAACTATGACATTAGAGGAAGTCAAGCATGGAAGAGAGGGAGCACTGCACAGTCTACAGTGGCAGAATGCCCCAGAATCCCAGGAAGTGGCATGACAGAAGGATAGCATGTCATAGAGATAATGGTGGGAGGCCCTAGTAGCTGAGGATTTGGGAGATGAGGACAAGATGTTGCGCAGAGGTTTGGAGTCAGCATGCTTGGCAGCAAAACAACAGCAGCAGAAGAGGAAGGGTGCAGAGGTGTGAGGGAGGAGCTGGAGAGGGGTTGGGAGTGTGATACTCTCCATATGTACATATCAAGAGCAACAAGAGCCCCTTCTCTTACTGAGGAGAGAGCTGGAAATGTAAAAAGAGGGAATATCAGAAAGAACATAGGAATGTTGGATTGGAATTGAAAGTATGAAATTGAAATGTTGGATTGGAATGGTTTTTATTTTTTAATTCATTTGTCATCATCATTTTTTTTAATTTTTTTTTTTTTTTTTAGTTGTAGATGGACACAATGTCTTTATTTTATTGCTTTGTATGTGGTGCTGAGGATCGAACCCAGGGCCTCACGCATGGGAGGCAAGCGCTCTACCGCTGAGCTACAATCCCAGCCCATCATCATCATTTTGTTACAAGAGATTGGACCCAGGGGTGCTTTACCACTGAGTCATATCCTCAGCCCCTTTTATTTTTTATTTTGAGACAGGGTCTCATTTAAGTTGCTTAGGGCCTCTCTAAATCCATGAGGCTGGCCTCAGACTTGTGATCCTACTGCCTCAGCCTCCTGAGTGGCTGGGATTACAGGCATGCACCACGGCACCCTGCTGGATGTTTTTAAAATAAATATTACATACATATAGATTGTTCTAGAAATAATTGTACTGATGCATGTGTGTGTATGCGTGAATGCACAGGTTTTATGTCCACAAAACCTTCCTATCCTTGTCTTCTGACAGGGCTTATAGCTCTGGTCGCTTGTCAAGCACTAGATCTTGGTTTCTTCTTTTGGAGGGGAGGGTACCAGGGATTGGACTCATGGGCACTCAACCACTGAGCCACATTTCCAGCCCTATTTTGTATTTTATTTAAAGACAGGGTCTCACTGAGTTGCCTAGAGCATCGCTTTTCCTGAGGCTGGCTTTGAACTCACAAACCTGCCTCAGCCTCCTGAGCCACTGGGATTACATGTGTGTAATCCCACTGCACCTGGCTGGATATTGGTTTCTAAATAATCTTTTGTACTAAAAACAAATCAAGGTTTCTTAGGGAAATGAGTGATTTTAGAGCTGCAGGAGGAAGAGTGTAAAATGAACCTAGAACATTCTGTTGATCCAAAAGATAAGAAATGCTGAAAGCACGATGAACACGTGTCAAAAAGACCCAGGAACCACCTTGAGGGGGGCTTCCTCCAGCCAAATGTAGACTCATTTGAAAATAAAAATACATGAATAGTGAATTACAAGTCATTGACTAAAATAACAATCCATGAATCCATACCAATATAGATGAATAAATAAATGTGAAGACAAAATTCTTCTTTGCCAAAGAATACCAAGTAATAAAGTCTTCCTAAATTATTATGCTAATCATTTGGCAGCCATCATTGTGGTCGCCTATACAGGAGAAAACTGTGAATGGATGCTAATACTATTCAATGTTTGAAGTTTGATAAGGAAAGGGTTACTGGCATAATATCAAAACACCTCCCCACAAAGTTCTAACTAGTATTGGGTGACATGGTACACGCCAGTAATCCCAGCGTCTTAGGAGGCTGAGGCAGGAGGATTGCGAGTTCAAAGCCAGTCTCAGCAAAACCAAGGTCCTAAGCAACTCAGTGAGACCCTGTCTATAAATAAAATACAAAATAGGGCTGGGGATGTGACTCAGTGGTTAAGCCTCCACCCTGGGTTCAAGCCCTGGTACAAAACAACAACAACAACAACTGAAAATAGGCTGGGGATGTAGCTCAGTGGTAGAGCACCCTGGGTTGAATCTCTAGTATGGCAAAATAAAATAAAACAATACCAGAAATGAAAGAGTAAAATCCTTACAGGTCTAATAGACATTAAAAGCTCATTAAAAGGGAAAATTACAAAGAACTTTATGCCAACTAATTTGAAAACTAATTAGAAAAGATGTACAAATTTATTGCAAAAATAAAATTTACCAAAGCCACACAAGATGAAATAGAAAAGCAAAATGGTCTTACACTACTCATGAAATTAAATGTGCAGGGGCTGGGGTTGTGGCTCAGTGGTAGAGCACTTGCCTCGCATGTGTGAGGCACTGGGTTTGATTCTCTGCACCACATATAAATAAAATAAAGATCCATTGACAACTTAAAAATATACATATTTTTAAAAAAAGAAAAAAGAAATTAAATGTGCAATCAAAATCTTCCTGCAAGGAAAACTTCAGACCCAGTTGAAATTCTGTCAGACATTTAAGGAATAAATAATGCCATTCTTGGGCTGGGGTTGTAGCTCAGTGGTAGAGTGCTCGCCTAGCATGCGTGTGGCACTGGGTTCGATCCTCAGCACCACACAAAAATAAGTAAATAAAACAAAAGTATGAAAAAAATAATGCCCTTCTTATACAAATTCTTTAGAAAATAGTAGAGAACACCTTCCATTTCATTTTATGAGGCCAACATAACCCTCTCACTAAATCTGTACAAATATTGTGAGAAAAATTATTAACTAAAATCTCTCATGAGGATACAAAAATCCTTAATGAAATTTTACCCAATGGAATCTAGCAATATATAACAAGGATAGACACACACACACACCACATAAGAAGGATATAACACATGATGACTAATTAATCTAGGTTAGTTCCACATTTAAAAATTAATGAATGTGGGGCTGGGATTGTAGCTCAGCGGTAGAGCTTTTGCCTTGCATGCGTGAGGCCCTGGGTTCGATCCTCAGCACCACATACAAAGCAATAAAATAAAGACATTGTATCCATCTACAACTAAAAAAATATTTAAAAAAAAAATTAATGAATGTAGCCGGCTGCGGTGGTGCAAGCCTGTAATCCCAGCACTTAGGGGGGCTGAGACAGGAGAATCGCCAGTTCAAAGCCAGCCTCTGCAATGGCAAGGCACTAAGCAACTCAGTGAGACCCTGTCTCTACATAAAACACAAAATAGGGCTGGGGATGTGGCTCAGTGGTTGAGTGCCCCTGAGTTCAATCTCCAGTACCAAAAAAAAATTAATTAATGTAACTCACTACTGAGTACAGGAGAAAACCCATATGATTATCAAATAGATGCAGAAAAAATATCTGGCAAAATTTAAGTGTCTGGATAAAAACACAAATTAGGAAAATAGGGGGATTTCCTCAATCTTATATGTGCACCTTTTTTTTTTTTTTGTAATGAGGATTGAACCCAGGGGTGCTTTACTACTGAGCTACATCCCTAGTCCTTTTTATTTTTTACTTTGAGACAGGGTCTCCCTAAGTTACTGAGAGTCTCACTAAGTTGCTGAAACTGGCTTTGAACTTGCAGTCCTCTTGCCTTAGCCCCCTGAGTTGCTTGAATTACAGAAGTGTGCCACCATGTCTGGATGCATCTATTAAAATATCTACAGTTACCATAATATAAAATAGTAAAAGACTGTATGCCATAAAATTGGGGCGAAAGCAAAAATATCTACTTTTGGGCTGGGGTTATGGCGCAGTGGTAGCGTGCTCGCCTAGCATGCGTGAGGCACTGGGTTCGATCCTCAGCACCACATAAAAATAAAATAAAGATATTCTGTCCACCTACAACTAAAATAAATAAATAAATATTAAAAAAAATATCTACTTTCACCACTTCTATTCAATAGCATACTAGAAGTCCTAGCTAGTGTAATAAGTCAAGAAAAATATAGTAGGCATGCTGGGGTTGGGGCCTAGCTTGTGTGAGGCACTGGGTTTGATCATCAGCACCACATATAAATAATAAATGAATAAAATAAAGGTCTATCAACAACAACAAAAAATTTAAAAATAATTTTTAAAAATAGTAGGCATGCATGTAGCT
>PVHX01016173.1:0-44107 GCA_004024805.1 Geosciurus inauris
TTAGTTTTTGTTTGGAAGATCTGTCCAGTGGTGAGAGAGTTGTGTTAAAGTCGCCCAATACTATTGTGTTTGGATCTATTTGGTTCTTGAATTTGAGAAGGGTTTCTTTGACGAACATGGCTGCCCCATTGTTTGATGCACAGATATTTAAGATTGTTATGTCTTGTTGATGTATGATTCCCTTGAGCGGTATGAAATGACCTTCTTTATCCCTTTTCACTAACTTTGGTTTGAAGTCTACTTTATCTAAAATGAGGATGGAAACTCCTGCTTGTTTACGTAGTCCATGTGAGTGATAAATTTTTTTTCTATCCTTTCACCTTCAATTTGTGAGTATCTCTTTCTATGAGATGAGTCTCTTGGAGGCAGCATATTGTTGGGTCTTTTTTTTTAATCCAGTCTGCCAGTCTGTGTCTTTTAATTGCTGAGTTTAGGCCATTGACATTCAATGTTATTATGGAGACATGGTTTGTATTTCCAGACATTTCGGTTTATTCTTCGGTTTTTAACTTGACTGGGATTCTCCTTTGTTTGGCCTTTAATGTAGCTCCTCCCTCTGCAGGTTTTCATTATTGTTTTTGATTTCCTCCTCATGGAATATTGTACCAAGAATGTTCTGTAGTGCTGGCTTTCTTGCTATGAATTCTTTTAATTTTTGTTTATCTTGGAAGGTTTTTATTTCATCTTCAAACCTGAAACTTAATTTTGCTGGATATAAGTTTGCATCCGCTGTCTTTTAGCACTTGGTATATGCTTTGCCATGATCTTCTTGCTCTCAGGGTGTGGGTTGAGAAGTCTGCAGTGATCCTATTTGGCTTTCCCCCTATATGTAATCTGATTCCCTTCTCTTGTGGCTTTTAAGATTCTCTCCTTATTCTGAATGTTAGGCATTTTCATTATGATGTGCCTTGGTGTAGGTCTGTTGTGATTTTGTACATTTGGTGTCCTGTAAGCCTCTTGAATTTGAGTATCCAATTCATTCTTCATATTTGGAAAGTTTTCTGGTATTATTTCATTGAAAAGATTGCTCATTCCTTTGCTTTGGAGTTCTATGCCTTCTTCTATCCCAATAATTCTCAAGTTTGGTCTTTTAATGTTATCCCAAAGCTCTTGGATGTTATGTTCATGGCTTCTTACCATCTTCACTGTGTGGTCAACTCTATTCTCAAGGTTAAATATTTTGTCTTCAGGATCTGAGGTTCTGTCTTCCAAGGGGTCTAATCTGTTGGTGATGCTTTCTTGAGTTTTTAATTTGGTTTATTGTTTCTTTCATTTCAAGGATTTCTGTCTGCTTCCTTTTCAGGTTCTCTATCTCCTTATTGAAGTGATCTTTTGCTTCCAGTATTTGCCTATGTATCTCTTTATTGAAATGATCTTTTACTTCCTGTATTTGCCTATGTATCTCTTTATCGAAATGGTCTTTTGCTGACTGGGCTTGCTCTCTTATATCATTTTTTATGTCACAGAGCATTTTAGATATGTACATCCTAAATTCTTGTTCTGTGATTTCTTCTGCTGCACTGACCATGGATTCAAGTAGCGTGTTATCTTGGTTTGTTTGAGTCACTTTCTTTCCTTGTTTTTTCATGGTGCTTGCGTGTCTTTCCTTCTAGCTCTGCTGATCCAAGTTGTTACAGTTTTTACTCCTATACGGGTATAGTTTCCCTGCAGGGTTTCAGAACCTCTCTTTTAAAGGGGAGACCAATATTGATTGATCTCAATACAAGCAATATATAGTTTCAAACCAAGTAGTTCCTAATAGTTCCCAAATACATTTACAGTTTAGTCAACGATATACAACAATTATGGATTCCTTTACAATCTATTATGTAAACAATAAGTTCGCACAGGGATCTATAGTTTCTGTTGGTGGGCTAGGGAAACTTGAGGGTGGGGTGTAGGATAGATTGTTGGGGTAGTAGGAAGTGAGGATATGGTCATTAGATCTTAGAAAGCATAAAAAAGGAATCCAAGAGAAGTTGGTTATTAGTAGAAAAAGCAACTGAGAGTTGGGGAAGACCCATAAGGAGGAAGAAAAGGGAATACAGCGAGGAGAGAAGATATCAAGAAGAATAAAACATATGCAAGTGTGAGTTATAAAACTATATCATACCACTCTAGTATACAGTTCAGAAATCCCAATCTACCATGACCTACTGTATAACAAATACTTGGTTTCACAACTGTTGGGGATTAGAGGGTAGGAAAAAGTGAGAGAGAAAAGAGGGAAGGAAAAAGAAAGAAGGGGAAAAAGAAAAGAGCTGTGAGATAAAACAAAAAGATCAAACAGTAGAAGTATTAGGAGAAGATGATAAAGGATAAAATAAAAAATAAGAATAAAAAAAGTAAAAAAAAATGTCTCAATATAAATAAACAGGAATGGTTCCTTTCACCTCCAGTAGGTGGCGTTGTCCGTTGCTTGCTGGGCTTTCCTCGCTGGTGTCCTGGGTGTGGGTTTCACAGCCGGGTATAACTCTGGGTTAGGCTGCTGGTAAAATCGCTGTCTTTTCACGGTGTTCTGTGTTGAGTTCAGTTTGTTCCCATGAGCTGTCCCATGCCCCTTCGTGTAGAAGCAGGCCGTGCCCGGGGCGGGGCCCTGGGCTGGGGCTCCGAACTGCCCACAGCGGAGCTCCTGGCCTCGGCATGCCGATTCCTACTGAAGTCACGCTGTTTGTGGCAAATGTTGCTGCCTGGTGGGTCTGCGTACACGCACAAGTTGAATTCCTGCGGGGACAGCTGTCGGATGATGCCCAGAAGCTGGCTGAGAGATGGAAATTACACAACTTCTATCTCCAGTTCTAGAGTGACTGACCGAGGCATCTGTCTAGGTTGCCATCTTGGAACCGCCCCCCATGAACTTCTCTCTTAAAACTGCTTTTGGAGGGGCTGGGATTGTAGCTCAGCGGTAGAGCACTTGCCTCACATGTGTGAGGCCCTGGGTTCGATCCTCAGCACCATGTACAAAGCAATAAAATAAAGACATTGTGTCCATCTACAACTAAAAAAATATATATATATTTAAAAAAAAAAAACTGCTTTTGGAGCCAAGCACAGTGGCGCAAGCCTGTAATCCCAGCACTTACGGAGGCTGAGACAGGAGAATCGCGAGTTCAAAGCCAGCCTCAGCAATGACGAGGTGCTAAGCAACTCAGTGAGACCCTGTCTCTACATAAAACACAAAACAGGGCTGGGGATGTGGCTCAGTGGTCGGGTGCCACTGAGTTCAATTTCCAGCCCTCCCCCCCAAAAAAACTGCTTTTGGTACAACCCACAAGTATTTGTGTGTTATATTTTCATTTTCATTGGGCTCCAGATATTTTAATTTCCCTTTTAATTTTTTCTTTGACAAATGGTTTTTCAAATGCTGGGTCTAAGGGAAAAGGGAGAGAGAGTGGTCAAAGGATATCTAGGTTCAGTGCAGGATGAAAAAGTTTGTGATCTTAAGTGTTCTTCCTACAGATATAAAACCTACAGCTGTGGGAGGTGATGGTTATGTTAATTGACTTGACCTGACCATGGTAATCATTTTATAGTACATATGTATTTTAACAATCATGTTGTACATCTTGAGTATAAATAATTTTATTTGTCATGTATACCTCAAGAAACCTGGGGAAAAATAAAAATAAATTCTTATTTTTGCAATAAAATTAGAAATGTGTTAAAAAGGGAAGAAAGAAGAATGTAGAGTCATTGATATTATTTCTTCCTGACTCTTAGCATTTAATCCTTTCTATTGATTGACTCATAAAATTCTTTTTTTTAAAATATTTTTTAGTTGTAGATGGGTATATTATCTTTATTTATTTTTATGTGGTGCTGAGGATCGAACCCAGTGCCTCACGCATGCAAGGCAAGCGCTCTACCACTAAGCCACAATCCCAGTCCCTCATAAAATTCTTTATTGACATAATACACAAAGATTAAAAACACAATATCAAACTTGCAAATTTCAAGATACCTTCCCCCAACCCTCGAATGGAGAGCTATGTGGATTTGAGTTACTTCATCAAATTCAGGTTTGGTTTGGTTTGGTTTTTCAAAATCAGGATTTAATAATTAAAATGTGTGTTACAAGAAAGTTGAACTTTAGGTAAAAGATCATTTTGAGTAATAAAACTTAACAAAAAATGCATAGCAGTGCTGCTTAACTTCAAATTGCCTGGGGGAATAGAGAACTCACTGAGCTGGGCTATAGAGTGACTGCTTGCACTAATGCGCCCTTAAGAATTTTATTTCTGTACAAGTGTCAGATCTGTAAAATGGCACAAGTCAAAAGAGCAAGTGAGAATGTATAGCTGAATCAGGTTAAACATTTTACAGATAACTTTTCAAAATGTCCAGTTCAGAACTGTCGTCTAGCCACCAGATAGCGATGCCCTGCTGTCACTGTGCAGATATAAATATAGATTCCAGGGCTAGAATCATATCTGGCTCTGGTAGAAGCTGAAAACGAACCTGTGACAGTATTTTTTTTTTTTTTTATGTTCATTGCATTTTGTTTATCTCAGGGAAGATTAAAAAAAAGAGTAGTTTTTGTCCATCTTGGTTTCAGAAAAGCAGCATAGTAAAATGCTAGTTGGTGGTAAATGTATCTCATGTGTAAAAAGTGATTTTTGGTATTTCTTTAATTTGTTTCACTTATGTTTTAGTTGTATATATTGTTTATACTAGTGATTTTCTATATTAGTAGCCATAGTTTTCATTGTTGGAAAATCTGTTGCTACCAATCTTTATATTTGTAATGTATTCACATCAAATTCTTATCTTGTGTCTTAGCTGTTCAGACTACCCTCAAGTTTACATACAGTGAAAAATACCCAGATGAAGCTCCCCTTTATGAAATATTCTCCCAGGAAAACCTAGAAGATAATGATGTCTCAGACATTTTAAAATTATTAGCATTGCAGGTAAGAAAATAGTTTTGTTTTGTAGTGGTGTTATTATTTCATTGGCTCTAAATATTATACATTAATTTAAGAGTTAGAAAAATGCCGTTAAATGTTTAAGTAGTACATTTACTAAACTAAATTCAAGATGCATTCAAAGCATCTTTAATTTTGTTTCCACTGTCCCTTTAAATTTTGAGTAATCAGAAGTGTCCTAATGTGCCTGTTTAAATCTCAGTCTCCTGACTTATCTGTTCTCTTTAAGTAATAAAAAAGCCCAACAGGTAATTTAAGTTATAAACACAGTTTTGATTTTGTTTTTGGAGTGTCTAGTCCCATATGTAGCTAAAAACTTAAACTGTGATTGTGTGTTACTAGGCAAAACTTAAACTGTGATTGTGTGTTACTACATGCTAGGCAAGTAGTCTACCACTGAGCTATATCCCCAGCTCTTTTTACATTTTATTTTGAGACAGAGTCATGCTAAGTTGCCCAGGCTGGCCTCACACTTGCCTCTTGTAGTCTTTTTGCCTCAACCTCCCAAGTAGCTGGGATTACAGGTGTATGCCACCATGCTCAGCAAAAATTCCAACTTAGAAAAAAATAAAGCTTCTACCCCCTCTCATTTATTATTACAGGTTAGTAGCCTGCAGTCTGGGAAGAGGCCTGTGATTTTTTTTCTCCCTGTATGGCTCTTCTTCACTATGCTTAGAAACACCAATAATAGCTTATGACCCCTCCAAGAGGGGAACCTTGTGTGGAAGAAAAATGAGTATTGAGAAGTTCTTACTGGACTAGTTCTGTGCGGGATGCGCTTTTCACAGTGAGCGCTTAGTGGGTAGTTAAAGTTCTTTCATGCATGGGTAGAAATTTTCATGAGTTCTTTAGACACAGTAAGGAGGACAAGTAAAAGATTTTACTCTACCATCTTAAAATCCAAAGTCCCGACTTTTTTTATTTCTAAAAATTGCCCAAAAAACATCTTAACTTTAGATGGGACTTGTATATTCTAAGGACCCACCATCCTCTGAATGCTGATTTTATAACAAAAATATCTGGAGCTGATAGAGAATGAGCCATGAAAGGAGGTCTGTCAAGAAATTTGCTGGGGCTGTGGCTCAGTGGTAGAGCGCTTGCCTAGCATGTGTGAGGCACTGGGTTTGATTCTCAGTACCACGTATAAAAAAATAAAAAAATAAAGGTCAATTGACGACTAAACAATACTAAAAAACAAAGAAGTTTTTGCTGATCCTGGGCCCTGTTCATTCTATTTCCCAGCATGAAATTAAAGTAATTATAATGTAATTTGGCTTAGCATATTTCATTTTAAAACACTGTAGAATACTTGGGATATTTATGCTATATTCAGTTTGTCACACATTAATGTTCATTATTCAGTCTGAGTGAATTTTTCTGTGTATTTAGTACATCATTTCTACTCCAGCTTTCTCCTTTCAAAAAGGTAGTTTGGATTTCTTTGACATAAGATGTGTTGAGGGAATATTTGTACTTTTTCTCAAAAAATAGTATTGACATTCAGTTATCAAAAAATAAATTTATATTAGGAAAAAACCTCAAAAAAAGTCATGAAGGAAATAAAAATGTCTTGAACCCACCAGTTGGTTGTAATTAGCTATTACTTATGATATAGTGCCAAATTTTTTTCCTTACACTTATATACATAGATTCCTTTCCCACCTCAAGTTGAATCAATCCATCCATAATTTCATAACATCTCCTTTTTCACTTAACAGTATATATGGACATCTTTCCATTTCAGTGAAATATAAATATATATATACCATTATTTTTGATAACTGTGTAAAATTTCATTGTATACGTAGTTACACATATCATTTTTGCTTGATTTAATATATAATTCTTTCACCATTCTTATATATCACTATTTGTAAGTCCTTAGAGCAGATCCTCCATTATATCTCTAGTGCCTGGCACATAGGAAGTACTCAAATGTTTGTTGAATAAATGAAAATAATGAATTACTGATGGCTTTACAAGTCTGATATTTTCTAGAAGTCAGGTTGCTAGAGAGAAAACAATGGGCAGAACAACAGAGGCAGTGATTGATTTTAATTGGGTAAGGATTTCACGCTGTATAGACGGTGATGTGATTTGCTAAGATTGAGAATCTAGGAATGGGTTTTGTGGAGAACATGATGGGTTGTATTGAAGTGACTGTTGGATATTGATTCACCATCTAGAGGGCAGTTTCAGTATGGGTTCGACACTAAGGAAAGACGCTTACCTACTCATAAATTTAGAATGCTTAGCATAGATGTACCAGATTAAGGAGGATTATAAGAGTTAGCTTAAAGCCAGTCCTTACAGAGGGGCCAGCTGATGAGATAACCACTCATGTTACTGAGGCCATCCTTGCCTAAAGAATTACTTAATGATCTCTGCTTCTGGGACTGAGATTCTGGTTAGTAACTTTGAAAGTGATTTTTTTTTTAAATCTGTTTTGTTTTATTCTGCTTTCAAATAACCAGCTTCCTAGTAGCCTATCTTTGAGTTATATTCCTTTTGTGAGTTGGAGATGCTTTTATATTTAGTTTTAAACCATTTGAAACCTAAAGAAAAAAGTAAAAATAAATTACAAAAGTACCCACAGTCTTTATTATTGTAATAGATTAAAAAATCAAGCTGGTGTCTAAATTCTGTTTATTGTTTTAGCTTTTAATTCTCAAAAGAACTTAAATACTAAGAAATGCTTGAGAAAAGTTGTTACTCATACTGTAGGAAAAGGTTTTTTGAATTATATGTACATGATTCTTAAACAGAATTTACTGAAATGTATGTTTTATGTTGGGTATGGCAAATGACATGACTTTTAGAGTAAGATCTCATTATTCATATATATAATCACTTCTTAACATGTTCATTTATCCAAGTGTATGAATATATGATGTAACTGAATTGTGTTCATGTTAAAATCATATGTCTTTAGTGATTACACTAAAACATTTTTTCATGGGCTAGTTTGTATTTTTATGAGAAGTGTGTTTTTTTACCACCTTTTTTGTTATATAGGCTGAAGAAAATCTTGGTATGGTGATGATCTTTACTCTAGTGACAGCTGTGCAAGAAAAATTAAATGAAATAGTAGATCAGATAAAAACTAGAAGAGAGGAAGAAAAGAAACAAAAAGAAAGAGAAGCAGAAGAAGCAGAAAAAGTACATTATTTTATTATTTATTTCATTATCTTCTAAATCTGTTGTTTGTTAGTTAAGTGGTTGGTTTTTCTTTTTCGGAAATTTCAATTTTTTTGAAATAACAAAAATAAAAGTTATACAATTTTTTGAAGAGTAAAAATTTAGAAGTCTCTCATTTGGTTGTTTGAATAGCATGATTAATGAATTCTAATCAGTTAGATTGGTAAAGCTCATACAAGTAAAACCAAGAAATATAAATATTTTACTTCTATAAAGTTTAGAATGATAAAGTCCCTATCACAATGATCTGAGAGCCTCAAATTCTGAAATGAAATAAAAATCCAGTGATTTATTCTTATAAATTGATATGTATTCAAGGCATGTTAAAACCAACAACATTCTTCTTAATGTTAAATATCAGTGGTGAATATAGTAAATACATTGTATATTATTTTTGTTTTTTGTAATAAGAATTTAAAAAATGGGCTTTTCCAGAGCAAGTTGTCAAAACCAGTGAAAGTAGCCAGGGTAGGCAGAAATCAGATTAAATGTTTCAAAATTTCAAACATTAGTTTTTGTATGTTTCTCTTGTAAATTGTTGTACTTAACTAGAAGATATAATTAGGCATTGTTTGTTAAACTGTCTTGTCAGTATGGTGACTTATGTCATTTTTTATTTTCTAAGCAATTATTCCATGGCACTCCTGTTACAATAGAGAATTTCTTAAGTTGGAAGGCCAAGTTTGATGCAGAACTTTTAGAAATTAAAAAGAAACGGATGAAAGAAGAAGAGCAAGCAGGAAAAAATAAATTAAGTGGTATGATACTCCCCACACCATAATTTTTTCTGTTGCCCATAAACACTCTGTTATCTTTTCTTATGTAGTAAGAGGATCATTTGAATAGATTTTTATAAGAAAATAATATATATATGCATCTAGGACAAAAAGAGAAAATCTATAAATGTGATGGTATTTTTTAAACATAATTTATAATTAATATTTTTCCCCAGTACTGATTTAATCCAGGGACCTTCTACCACTGAGCCATGCCCCCACCCCTTTTTTATTTTTTATTTTGAGATGAGGTCTCACTAAGATGACAAGGCTAGTCTTGATTGTAATCCTTCTGCCTTAGCCTCCCAAGTAATTGAGATTATAGGCATATTTCACTGTGCCTGACTATGAGGAATTATTATGTCTTATCTCTGGTACAAATATTACAAATAATAGATCTTGAAATACAGGAATGTTTAAGATGATAAGTTTTATGTAGAGGCAGTCTTATTGTTTTTTCTAGCACTCTTAAGACAGACTAGGTTTTCACTTGTTCCATTTTAATATGAATATATTTCATATGTCTCTTAGCTACTGAATGAGTTCATAAATTTATTGAAATTTTCGGGAAAATGGATTTTCAGACTTGTTTTCCTGAATTATTACATTTTTTCAATGTTTGTAGGGAAGGTGAAGGAATACAATGCCATTTAAGTTAAACATACTTATGTCTTTTAGGTAAACAGCTATTTGAAACAGATCATAATCTTGACACATCTGATATCCAGTTCTTGGAGGATGGTAAGATAATATTAGAATTCCATATGTATATAATGCCTTTAATTTTAAACCATAAAGATCAGAGTGATAATTTAATGTAAATTTTTCCTCCCAGGACTGATAAAAAATTCATTTTGAAGCAAAAATTCTATCAATTGATCAGTTTATGCAT
Organism: Geosciurus inauris; assembly: GCA_004024805.1. NCBI lineage: Eukaryota > Metazoa > Chordata > Mammalia > Rodentia > Sciuridae > Geosciurus > Geosciurus inauris. The sequence goes on from PVHX01016173.1 coordinate 9,792, forward strand.
TTGAATCGAATGTTTTAATTCTACAACAACGTAATATTTAAAAGTTTTATGATAACTTAAGCAATCTCAAGATAGAAATAGATAGACAATTATGGTCACATTAGCCTCTAACAATTAGAAAGCAGGGCCATTATGACTCAGATGACCTATTTCCCTCAAATTTCTGGTATCTGAACTGTATGGGAACTATATTCCATAGTCTCTCATGGAGCTTGGAAAAACTTCAGATGTAGAACTCCTAATATTTCCTCTCTTGCTGCCTTTGGAGTGGCTTGTCCCCTTTGCTTTCTTTATCCTCCTTTTTCTCCTACCCCTTACCCTCTTTTGGTCTTCCATGTATCCATTATCCATCCACACATTCACAAATATTTATTGTGTATCTTGGACACTGAGATTATAGGAGAGAAGAATATAAAGCAATTTCCTGTCCTCATGGAGCTTATGGCCTGCTTATATTTTTAAACTGAACTCCACACTTAGTCACACCTCTATTAGGATCCTAGATTTCTGTACTTTGTGAAATTTCTGCAAGATCCATCTTGCTAGTTGGGGATCTTCTAGCTTCTGGCCTTTCAACCTAGTTCTACTTTATCTGCTATAGAAGGTTAGAATTATTCAAGGTGTTATGTTTATAGCAGGTTAAGAAGAAATGTTGAAGTGGCCCACTGCCTAATTACTCTTTTTAACCTTTAACCTTGCTGACACTTTTTTTTAATGTGTCTTATTACATTCTCTGTAGCAGACTTTTAATTGTCTAAATTTAAAAAAAAAAAGATTTTAATAGTCTGGAAAAAAAAAAGTAAAAACCTAGCAAGGCTGTTCCCCCACCCCACACACTTTTTTTTTTTTTTTAATTTTTTTAGAAATACTGCAAAGCTTCATCTCATTGTCTCTTAACAAGTTTTAGTATCACTCACTCTTAATTCCTTTCCTTTTGTGATGGTACCTCTTCATATCCAGTAAGTTACTAAAACAAGCCTATTGATTTTGCCTCTTCTCATCACTTCTTATCACTTTCCTTTCCTTTTGAAGGTTTTCATTTTCGCCTGGACTTTTGTGGTAGCCTCCTAAACTGTTTTCCCAAATCTCTTCCTCCTTCCAATATCCTTCCATATCTTATAGTTGCTGCCTCTGAGATGGCATTTCTAAAAACCTATATTCAATCATAAAACCTCTCTTTTTGAAATCCTTTCATGATTTCCATTGCTTGAATAAAAGGTTGACTTATGTAATCCTCAGTGTGACCCTTATCCATTTTATCTGTAGGTGTTTTTCCTCAAAAATTTTGCCTTCCAGTTAGAAGTATTCAAGGTCTTACTCTTATTCTTGCCTTTGTATGTTTTTCTACCTAGAATTGCTTTAACCTGACCTTCTTGGTTGATTCAGATATATCATGAAGATATTTTAGACTTCATCTGCTCTGTGAAACCTTTACAGAGACACTTACTCTTTGACCTGGGCTTAGCATTTCATATTTTTATTACTATACCTACACATAGGCTTGAAGCAAGACTTGTTCTTTTTATATTCTCATTAAAATGAATGTCAGTAAGTAGAGTCTGAGAGGGAAGGAAGGTTGAAATGTGTGGGGATTCAAGAGAGCTGTACTATCCTATATTTATCTACTTCAGACAAAGTAAAGAATGAGATGTTTAATGTGGAGTCTGCCTGTTGCTTATTGTAGGGCTCAGACATGGAATCTTGAAAAGTGATACTATTGGTTACATGAAGAACTGGGTGAAAGAAAAGGTCAAGTTCCATCTGCCAATTAATTAGCAAGTTTAAGACAAGTCTCATTGATAGTTAACTTTGTATAACCAGGACAACAAACCTTAAATACATAACATGCCACATTATAAATATGCATTCTATCATAAGCCCTTAAAAACAACAGATTTTTAAACTGTGACCTGGAGGAATGAAATTGCTCTTGAATTGTTAAGAGTTTCTACTGACCAATAAAAATGTGATTTGCTCTAGTAGTTTGGGATTTCATAACTGGCACTTCATATATCCATTGAAAAGTTTCTGTCTGGTACTCCAATGAGTTATATCTTTTATTCTTGAGTATAAGACTGAAAGTGAATTTTTTTTTGCTTTTTGCAGCTGGAAACAATGTGGAGGTAGATGAGTCTTTGTTTCAGGAAATGGATGACTTGGAACTGGAGGATGATGATGATGATCCAGACTACAATCCCGCTGACCCAGGGAGTGACTCAGCAGACTAATAGACTGTCCCCATCTACAGAGAAGCTTGACTGCCACAGCATCTGTGACTATGCTGAGAGGGTTTTGATTTTCCTTTCTTTTTTTCTAAGAAAAAAATAACTTTTAGGAGAATATTCTTCTGATCACTTTCATCATTGAACTTAATAAACTGACCTTAAAGTTTCAGATATAAAATGTTCACTTCTTCTAATTGATGAGCAGAAGATAACATATTTAAAGTCATTTAGTGTTGGAGAGCGATCCTGCCTATAACACCAAGACTTGAAGGTAGGCTGCTGCATGCACATGTGTGGGTTCATACATGAGGAATCAGAATAACTCAGAATTTCTATTCTGGAGATAGTTGTTAATTTGGATTCTAAGTGTTGTCATTTGTATAAAGTAGTAGAAGGCTGAGGTGAATAGAGCATTAATCCTAGATTCTAGCCTTCTGGCACTATAAATTTAAGTCTTAATAAAACCAGAGCCCATATTATAGGCAGGGGAAAAAATGGATTTATTATAATAGTAGTATTTGAGTCAGAATTAGTGGGATTTGTTGTTGTTGTTGTTGGTACTGGGGATTGAACTCAGGGGCATTGGACCACTGAGCCACATCTCCAGCCCTATTTTGTATTTTATTTAGAGACAGGGTCTCACTGAGTTGCTTAGCACCTCACTTTTGCTAAGGCTGGCTATGAACTCGTGATCCTCCTGCCTCAGCCTCCCAAGCCACTGGGATTACAGGCATGCACCACCATGCCCTGCAAAATTTGTGGTATTTTTAAAAGATGTTTATTTTTAGGCCACGTCTCAGGTTAGATTTATGTAAGTCCCAATCTGCATTTTAAAATATTGAAATTGCATACCAGTTCTACAGGTGATTCTGATGCACTCTCTTAATTGAACTACTGTCCTGCAGTTGTGAAGTCTGTATGTTTTAGTCTTTTCCCTACTGCTTTCTAATTAGCCAGTCTGAAGAGGTCTGAATTCTAAGGGTTATACACTGTGTGCAAGAGCAGCACACATCAACCTCCATACATGTGTAAAACTGTATTCGTAGTAATTTGAAATAATTGACTTGGGGATACTGTATTGGAGAAGCAGGCTTCATGTGAGTTTTCCAGTCTTTGCAGCTTTGGAGGATTGATCCTACTCCAGTGGGAAATTACTTGTGCTATTGCAAAGAGCTACCATTATTCAAAAAATACACATGCCACATACCTACAAACAAACTATATCAATCCCTCATTGACTTTTGGACTTTTATGATTAAAAGCCAAATTATCATTAGGAAATTTAATACTTTTTCAAAGAAACTTCTGGTCAGTCTTGATCCCAAAGCAATAGAACAGAATAGCAGAGAGATCCAGAAATTGTTATGAGAGGTTTTGTTTTTCCTAAAAGATCCTGCTGGAAGCTGTTTATTAGATGCATAAGAACCTAGAAGAAGTGGTCTAATTGAGGCTAAAATAGCAGTGAGGAGCAGTGTGGTACTGAGGTCAGTGAAGGCTTGACCTTGAGGTGTCAAGAATGATTCCTGGGGCTGAGGATGTGGCTCAGTGGTAAAGTGCTTGCCTAGCCTGTTTGAGGCCCTGAATTCAATTCCCAGCACTGCCCCCAAAAAAGAAGATTCCCCTCTCCTCTGTTGTTTTTAAGGATCAGTTTTATACGTTTCCTCCAGGTATTGAAATGTATTTCCACTTGTCATTTCAGACTATAGGCAAAACCTAGTGATAAAATGAACATAGTTAATTCTAATAACACTTCCAAGTCTTTTCATGTAAGTATTAAATTTGCTGTTGGCTTTATTCTGGGAATTAAACCAAGATTCAGCTTCTCAAACCCCAGAGCACACAGACTCCCAGGATGTGCAACGGCATGACTAGTGGTATATGAAGCAATAATTAGCATGTCTCGGATTATCAGTTTTTTTCCTTGGATTTGGGCAAATCTTTGTTTTAGCTTTTCTACTTGAGCCAAGTTGCACACAAATTTTACTAGGTTAAAAATAAACAACTCTATATTCGTTACTGTATACTGTGGTAATGCCTGTCACAGAGTAAGCACCTAATATTTTTCAATGAATGAATTATGGAGTAGAATGAAAAATTATGTATTTCAAAGGATAAAACATGAGAATTCAATGCAATATTCTTTTTGCCATCTGCATCTTTGGACAGTATTAGATTTCACATTAATTCATGTTCTTTTGCCAGTAGGGCTGTCTTAGGGAAAAGGGTGAACAAGTTCTGTTCTAAGGTAGCACATTAAATGGTCACATGGACATTGCCTGCTTGAAAAAAAAAAACAAAGGGAGTGATCAGTCACATCTCAATGAATGAGTTTATTGATAGTATTGTCACAAACTCAAGATACATGTGCCAAGAAGTAAAGAGATGCATTGTTGGATTCCAGACCAAAAAAAAAAAAAAAAAAAAGATTGTGGGTTTTCAGTATTTGTGTGTTAGCCCTTTGTTAGGTGTGTTGAGGTACAAATGGAAAGCAGGTAAACTGCCTCAGTAGTTATGGTATTTGTCTTGAAGAATATACATGTCAGATAGTAAAAGTAGGAGGCATTGTAGGATTTTGTGTCAAAATGAATCACATACTTCAATAACTGTAGGGAGTGATTTTGAAGACTACTGAATGGTAGGTAAATTTTTTCAGAAGAGATGACATGTAAAGTATGAATTTGTGTAACTGTGTAAAGGAGAATGACATCAATTTGCTGTTTTAGGAACTGTGTCAGAGTGACATTAAAAAATGTTGCCAAAAAGGTATATTGTAAGGTTTTCAGGTTTCATTTTAAGTGGATTCATGTGATCTTTTGATCAAGTTACTTGTGTCAGAAGGTAGCTGATGGGGTCATTTTAATTGTTGGTCAAACTCATCAAAAGACTTACAGAAAAACTTGTCATCCAAAAGAAATGGGCTATGATGACTTCAATCTTACATCTAAACTTAATTTGCATTATTCTATATAAGTGAGTGAATCACAACCCAATTTTCAGTTTTGGTCCAACTTTTAAAAATTTCATTTTCACGAACACTATGGAAAGCAAGAAAGGTACACACAAATTTACTTTGTTGTTGCTGATTGGGAATGTTCACTTTAAAAGATCTCTTAAATAAGCTGACTTATTGAGTCAGTAAGGTGAGCAGCTGATTCACTTAACACTGAATGCTACTGTGTGCCAGCTGTCCTTTGTGGTAATAATGTTAATGTCCTTTCCCTCCTCACTGTGAAAGGAAGAGAAACAATGCAGTTTAGCCCTGTGTTTTCATATCTGACCAGCACTTTATCCACTTGTAACCACGCCAAAATATAGGTTAGGTTCTGTAATAACTTTCAAAGACACTCCCCAATGTAACACAAGTGAGCACACCAACACAAATGTTTGTGTTTGCAGTCCTGAACCACCAACATTAAGTAGCATTATGATTGTTTCTCTTATTCTGTGATGCAGCTAAATATTTTAGGCATACTAAAGCAAATGAGAAGAAAGTGTTGGGTGGAAAAGGAGGTAAGAAGAGTAAAAGAGTGAGTGTCTAATTTATACTGATGGAAAAGTACAATCTCTAAAAAAGGCCAATGAGAAAAAATGTTTTCATAGAACTAAGAGTGCTTCATGGGATTCCTTGACTGAAAATAAGTTGGAAACAAAATATCTTTAGTTCACTTTATTTTTTAAAAAGGTAAAATATTTAATGCCCCCAAAACCGTGGGGGTGGTTGTGTTATAAACTATTTCATGATGCACCTATATGCCAGTACTAAAATAAATTTTTATAGCAACAACAAAATCAGTAATTAGAAAATGGAAAATAATAGTTTTATGAACTTTGCATTTCAAGCAAAATCTCATTTGCCACTATTCTCTTTCCTTGCTATTATTAACTAATTGTATGGCATTTTTGTTTGGAATAGGAAGTCTGCACACTTGTTTTTTATGTGGGAAGGTTGGGGTTTTTCCATCTGTCATTGGAAATGAATTGATAGTGAACTTGCACACTTTGAGCCAGTGCTGAGGGCCGTTAGCACAAGAGAAAAAAAGAAATAGTAGTGAAGATTTAGTATTTAATACTGAATATTTTAGTTATGTTTGCACATTTTTTGGTATGAAAATGTATGGTACAGTTGTTTAGAATGGTGAGAATTGGAATAGTTGTGCACAGATAGTGTGAACTTGAACAAAACTCGCTAAAGCTGTCTGATCCTTAATGGTTTCATCTGTAAGGTGGGGATGATAATACTAAATGATTCGTTTTTAGAAATGGAAAATTGTTGAGTTACTGGTCAGTTACAGTGAAGTTTTTCACTGGGCTTTGCCTATAAATCTTTCCTGATGCATCTTATTTCACAAGCTCTACACAATTAAATTGCAATGCTGTATACTTCTCCATCTTCCTTTGTTATTATATCATCAAAACATCTAAATCAAGAAAAAGTCAAAAGTTTATTTAGCAGTGTGCATCTCCTTTAGTTTGCTCAAATATTGCTCTGCATTCACATCTGTAACAGCAAAACCGCCTCAAACTAGAATAATTCTGAAGAGCAGAATAGGAGCTTCTTATCTGTTTGGTAAGCTATGGCCTCTATTGCAACTGGATTTCAGTTCAGCTTCTCTCTTGGCTCAGTCATGCTTTCTCTACTCCCTCACAGATGTGGTTCCTAGGAGTTCTTCCTAGCCTATATGCAAATCCATCTGTTCCCTGGGAGAATTCAACTTAACATCTTACACAATGATTTAAATTAAAGAATCATGGTGATCCAATGGCAGATGGTAGTAGATCGGAACTGACTGAGAGCAGAATTTGGTAGGGACAGTCTTGAGCTAGTGCCTAAGCTAATTCCCACTGACTTCAGGTTGTGCAAGAGAGATGGTTCTGGGTGGGCAGTGGAAATATGTGGCAGCATTTCTGAGTTTTGGGATACACCAAAGTGTGTAGGAGCCAGTGATACTAGACATTTTCTGATATGAATAGTCCAACAAAACAAAAAGCTGTTCCAAGTGCACAAATTTCTAATGTTTCTCTAGACATAACTGTGAAAAACATGTATAATTGAGTGCAGAAATTAATTCCATTTTACATATAAAGTCAAAGTTTATTTTGTAAAATTTAATATCCATTGAGTGTTTTAAGAATGCAAATTTTTTTGCCATACAAATGGAGGAAAGATTATACTTTGTTGTATTCAGAAATATATCTAGAGCTTATCAGCATTTAACAAAGTAGCATTATTGATAATAAGGCTTTATATTATACATGAATTGCCAAGACAATGTATATATTCTGTACATTTCTAGTTCTTGAATTTTTAGTGATTCTACTTATAGGTGTGATAGTTTGTACTTTATTATGTTATTGTTTGGTAGTACTTGCATATTTCATATATAAATATATGTAATTCTATTTTATTATACTCATTTCTCCTTTATAGTTACGGTATTGATTTTTTTCCAAATTGCATATATATTTAGGTCCTGCTATCTATGGATTTTATCTCAGGAAAGTAAAGGAATTAGAACTTTTTGAAAAGTGTAAATGAAATCACAATAAAATACTTCAGACTCACTAGAATGATTACAATTAAAAAGACAGACAATCTCAATATGGTGGGAATGTGGAGCAATTGAAACTCTCATAATGATGCTGGAAGTATAAAATGGTATAATCATTTTGAAAAACTAGAATTTCTTATAAGTAAACCATTTTCTCTATGACTTGTTGATTTTATTCTTAGGTATAGGGACTTAATGTCTGTCCAAAACCAAAATCTTTTTCAAGACTATTCATAGCAATTTTATTCGTAAAAGCCCTAAACTAGGAACAACCTAATGCCATCAATGGGTAAATGAACAAGTTGTGCTATTTTTATACAATGTAGTGCTCAGCAATCACAAAAGAACACATCTTGGTATACATTAGACAACAGATGAGTCTCAACAATATTTTTTTTTAGCAAAAGATGAATGATGTCCTTTATATGAAGTTTCAGGAAGCAAAAACTACACTAAGAAAACAAATAATGCTTGTCTCAGGTATAGAAACTGACTGGAATAGAGTTGAGTTGATGGAAATGTGTATATTTTATAAAATCCACAAACTATGCTTAACATTTATGTCTTTTGTAGTATGTTAAAGTATGCTTCAATTAAAACAGTGATGGGAAAAATAAAAAGGCAAAATGTAAGAGAGAAGGATATTATAGTGTTGGGAACCATTTTTCTAGGATATAAAGAGTTTCCACTATCTCCTGTAAAGGATAAAGAGCCTGAGGTAAGGGTAAGGAAGTGACTGAGTGAAGATTTTGAGACCGTAGACAAGGCAAAGTTCACTGTCACCAACTGTAGTTGCTAATTTCACGTGAGAGTTACCTTTGCTGGATGCCTATGTGAAAGAAGACACATCTCAGTGAAGGTCAGCAAAGATAAGCAGACAGAACACAGGCAAGACTAGAAGAGCCTGTCGCCACTGAAATGTGGACACTAAGCTTCTGTGTCCTATGCCACTTAGGGAAGGAGAAATAGGAAGGGAAGACTTATTGACAGAAGAAACAGCCTTGACAAGGTATTTAAATTGCCTGGATATTTACTTGAAGTCACTGTTTAATACTGATAGCGATTTGTGACCTTCAGTCTGTAGGTTTAACTTATTTTTGTAAATGATGGTAATGGAGATTTAAGGATAAGATGACTGGATAGAAAGTAATACCCCCTACCTCCCTACCCCATTGCTGAGTCATAGAACGACAATCCTTACCAGGTTGTAGAAGAATTAAATGAGATAGAATAATTAAAGCCCTGGACTTAAATTTGTATCAGTGCTGGAAGGTGCCTTCTGGGGAGCAAGTCGCTTTGCTAGTGACTGGGCACAGAGGACAGCCCTACGGAGGATTCCTATGAACATGGAAATCTTGGAGGTCCTGCAGTTAAACTTCAAAAAGTTTCATTATTTATCAAATATAGGACTTGTGTTGAAGCAAATGCAATAAATTTATTTTTTTATTTTTTTACATTGTTTATGAAGAAAAGTAAACAAAAATAAGCCTGTCTTAAGTTTATCTGACATGGTTGTGAAGGAGAGAAATGAGACTGATGTGAATTTGATTTTTAATTACCATATGAGGTAAACACATTATCATTAAATAAAAAATCTTTTTGTATGTTTTTCTAAGCATAAAGTGTACTCATAATGACTATTATGAATATATGAATAATGGTAAATTTGAATGCTTTTTTTGATCGTATAGAAGACACTATTTATCAACCAAATAGAGTAATTGTCTTGAAAGGGCAGTGTTCATGAGCGCCACTTAATGGTTAAAATATTTATAGTGGTCTGGCTGCCAGTACTATTCTTATCTGTGGCTGGCTCCAGGGAGCAAAGGGACAAAAAATATTACAAAAAAAAAAAGGAAAAGTTTATCCTCCTCATCCTAGATTTTTCTTTGAGTTTTGTCTCCCCTCTACAGTTTTCCTGCCTTTGCTCACTTTTCTTTATTCAGCTACTTGTATTTTTGGTATTTGCCTAGAATTTACAGATGTTTGACAGATAGTCTGAAAGGGGCTTAAGTTGCCATAATGGTATGGAAAATTGATAGAGTTTTGGTTGTAAGATTTTATGAATCTTTGAATAACCACACTGAGCTTTAACCTCCTCTAGACTGGACTGATTTCAGACAAAATCCTGGTCTCCTACGTGGGTTTCTCTCCTGTATGGGTAATTTTTTGTTTTTGTTTTTGTTTTTATAACCAGCACCTGTAGTTTTTTCCTTGGAACCTGTGCTTTCTTGAGTTCGCTACTTTTCCAGAATTCCTGATTTTTCCAGGTTGCAGTTGTATTGAATTTAAACTTCATCTTCTTCCCCATTTAGCCAAATTTCTAGAAGTAAGAGATTCCTTATTTTCTCCATCACTTCCATTGAAAGGAGAGCAATAGATATACCTATTTTTTTAAAATATTTTCTTCCTTGTCAATGGACCTTTATTTATTTATTTATTTATAGGTGGTGCTGAGAATTGAACCCCGTGCCTCACACATGCTGCTAGGTTCCACTGAACTACAACCCCAGCCCAGACTCTTGACCTTATTAAGGTGTGACCTGAGAATTTGAGACCTTCCCAGATAAATGTAAACCAGTGTGCTTATTTTGGCAATAAAATAAAGTACATATAAATGAAAATTCATATCCTTTTTCTAGTTCTTTTTAAGGGTCCTGTGTATTTCAGGATCTTCAGAGTTTTTTGGCTTAAAAAATATTGTCTACCAATTTCCTAAACCTGGTACAGGGAAGATATTCTTTAATCCTTGGAATGACATCCATCAAATTTAGTCTGTACGGGGGATACTTGATCCTTCCATTCTCAAGATTCTCCAGGATAGGAGACTTCTGCTTGTTTCTGAGGAGGAAACATTAAAATTAACATTTAAAATCTAACCAGTCTTTATCGTCAGTGGTTGTCTAAGGACCTAATTCTTTGTTCTATTTCTTTCTTTCTCTTTGGAAATTTGGGTCTGGTCACAACATTGAGAATTCCCTAGTTTTTAAACTTTGTCTAATTATGAATTAATGTTTTGTTCACTTAGTAACAGCAAGATTTTTTCTTCTCTTTGAAAATGTTTTCTTATTTTATAAATGGTATGATAAAAATGTCCATATCCTATGTACACTGTCACATTAATATTCCAAAAATGAACAGTACTGAAATCAAGAAAAAAAATACTCCTAACACTCCAAAAGTGCTCTTGTTTACTTGTTTAGTTACTACATTATTCCTTGAAGGTAAACACCTATCTTCTAAAACCATGCAGTAAGTGTCTTGCTTTTCCCCACTGAATATTATATTTCTAGACTTATGTATGTTTTCCACATAGTTGTAATTCATGCATCTTTACAGATAATTTGTTTCATAATGTGAAATGCCACAATTTACTTATTTTGATGTACATGGATATTGGTTTGTGCTATGGTTTGGGTAAGAGTCCTTCAAGAGACCCCTGTGTTGAAAGCTTGGTCCTTAATCCTTAGTGATTGGGAAGTAGAGCAACAGATGGAGTCTAGAAGGATGATGTTAGGTCATCAGGGGCTTTCCATTGGGGAATATTAGGACCTTGGCCTTTTCTTCTTTCTCTCTTTTTACTTCCCCAGATGCTTTGAAGTGAGCAGCTTCACTCCACTATACACTGCCCATCATGAAGTAATGTTTCACTACAGGCCCATAAACCACTGAGTCAAGTGACTGACTGAAACCTCTGAAACAATGATCCAAAATGAACTTTTCCTCCTTGTGAGTTTATTATCTCAGGTGTTTTGTTATAATAATGGAAAGCCAAGTAACACAGGTTGTTTCCATTTGATGTCTTTGAATGGTGCTACCCTTAAATGCTTATAATTATAAATCTACTACATCTTCAACTGTTAAATTTATGTGACATAATTTTATTGAGTGATACATTATGGATAGAACTTTTGTAGTGGTGTTGCACTATTGGGGAATGAGCCCAGGGGAGTTTTATTACTGAGCTATATCCCCAACTGTCCTTCCCTTTCCTAAAATTTTTGAGACAGGGTCTCCATATGTAACTGAGGCTGGCCTAGAACTTGCTATCCTCTTGCCTCAACTTCCTGAGTTCTGGGGTTACAGACATATGCCATCATGACCAGCCAGATAGAACTATTCTTTCATCTAGTGCATACTGTGTTCTGTTAAATTACTAAAAAGAAGTACATGTTTATATAGGACTTTTCCATTTATTCCACTATCACATTTGAATATCCACATTGATTTTTGAAACGAAAGAATTAAAATTTAAGTACAAGAATAAAATGATTTTTAATGTTCAATTCATCCTAAGTTTAATTGTAGGTAAAGAAGAAACAGCAAAGAATAGTCTCTGAAGATATTTGCAAGTCATGTTTTATGCTTTCTGTTCATTTTTTTAATTTCAAAGTATGCATGGCAATATTAATCCAAGCATAGTTTACTTATTTTGCTAATTAATAAGCTTTATAATTAGTAATTGAATAGAAACAAATCATTATGTATGTTAAGGTGTAGCCTCTGATTAGATTTTATGTGATTATTTTATACGGTGGTTAGAATACTACTCCTCATTTATATCCCAGATGAACTTCAAGGGCAAGTCTTTCATTTCCCTCTGGAATATCCTGTCAAATCTTTCATTCTGCGCCACAGTAAAATGATGTTTCCAATCTCCAGTGGTACCTAATGGGATAAGAACATGAATGGCACCTTGGTGAATAAGTGACTCTTCATGTTAAAGACTACCTCAACCATTTGAACCCATTTGTCTCATTGTCCCAGATGTGGAACACCTGTAAAATTTAAATGGAGCAACAAATATACCTCTTGTGGTAACTTTGAAATAATATGTGAATATTATTATATTCACAGAATTGAAAAATTGGAAATTAATGGGTTAGTCTCTTTTCAACCAAGCTAAATATTAGTGTCCACAGGATTGGAGACCTCATCTTTTCTTACACAAGAATGATTGAATAAAGAATCTTAGGAATATAATAATGCAGTAAATAGATTTAAAGTTCACCTCCCCATATGTTAACCTTTCCCCCTATGTTATCCTTAGGGGGAAAATATGATAAAAGTTATGAATATATTAGAATGTAAGAAGTAAGTTTAGTATATATTCCCCAGGTATCGTACTAAGTAAACCACATTTATAAAATGTAATATAATTCTTACTAAAAACCTCCAAGATAAATATTGTTTTATTTTTAAATTTGAAAAAAATGAGACTCAAATATTTTCAGCTAATGAAATCAGTCATATAGAGCACCAGAGCTGCCCTTTTTGCATTTTTATTTTATAAAATATTAAACCATCATTATGCCATTCTTTTTTTGGGGGGGGGATACTGGGGATTGAAATCAGGGGCACTCAACCACTGAGCCACATCCCCAGCCCTATTTTGTATTTTATTTAGAGACAGGATCTCACTAAGTTGCCTGGCACCTCACTTGCTGAGGCTAGCTTTGAACCTGCGATCCTCCTGCCTCGGCCTCCCAAGCTGCTGGGATTACATTGTGCCATTCTTAAATGAAAAATAACTTAGCATCTCCATCTATCAGAAACACTTGTGTAGACATTATTATTGGCCTTTGGAAAGGATAACAAGCTGTTATGGGTATGAGAGTTGCTTTGTACCTGCTCCAGCTGAGGAATGAAAATGACAATTGATAATAAATGTCACAAAAAGATAGTAAGAATTTAAAAATAATTTAAAAATCAGTAGGGCAATTTCCATAAGATATTTATATAATTGTTTATAAATTAAAGTCCATCATCCTATTGGCAAATTATGAATCAATTATGAAATAAAATATGAAAATAGAAGTCAGATGTTTGGAATATTTATACACTAAAAGATTAAAAATTAACAATTTGAAGCCTGGTGTGGTAGTGTATACCTGTAATCCCAGCAGCTCAGGAGGCTGAGGAGGAGGATGTCAAGTTCAAAGCCAGCCTCAACAACAGCAAGGTACTAAGCAACTCAGTGAGACCCTGTCTCTGAATAAAATGCAAGATAGGGCTAGAGATACGACTCAGTGATTGAGTGCCCCTGAGTTCAATCCTTGGTATCAAAAAAAAAAAAATTTATTTGAATTTAAAAGGTTTCAGTTACAAGGGAAATAATATTCATTTTTTTTTTAAATATTTATTTTTTAGTTGTAGGTGGACAGGATATCTTTATTTTATTTTTATGTGGTGCTGAGGATCGAACCCAGTGCCTCCGGCATGCTAGGCGAGCACGCTACCACTGCGCCATAACCCCAGCCCCATAATATTCATTCTTGACAACAACTTCAGGCATGTAATAAGATCATAGTAAAAACAATAATTTCAATGTCTCTGGTGACTGAATTCATAGCAGATAACATTAAAATAATCACTCTACTTTTTGTGATGATTCAATCTGACAGATGGGAAAACAGTAATCCCCAAACCTCTTCCCTGCTTAACAAAACACACCTTAAGTTTACTTACCAGATTATTTAGAAGAAAAAAGAGAAAACAAGGATTAGTGTCCCTCTCATTTAATATACCCGTTACCTTCAGATAAGACTACTAACAAATTTTAAAGAATGGGGTCATGTGACTTAGAAAGAAATAAGGCAATATTAATTAAATAAGTTAATTTGTCAGATTGTATACTAAAACACTTAGGTTTCTTGAAAAACGCTTCAGACCTACCCTCAGATGCTTAATCTTCTCTAGATTCCAAATGTCACTGTTACTTGGAGAGACATATTGGAAGCACCAATTATTTCTCCTAGGTAACAAGGACTCAAATGACAGCTTACATCTTGCTACTGTAAACTACTGAACAGTACCTTTGCGCAGAAAATGTCCATCATTTCTAGCTCCAATTTCATTTTTTATAATATCATTATAATTTGCTTGTGGATCAGACTTCATGTTCTGAAATGTAGCCTGTTTCACAACAATATCCACAACTTCTTCACTAAGTTCTTTCTCAAGAAATCTACAGATTTTCAGCACTGCACCTCTGAGGTCCTGAAAGAGTCATGAGTATGCATGAGTTACAGCTAAACACACAACATGATCTAGTAGAATTTATTCCTACAGTGCAAAGAAGTTTCATTGTATGAACCATGCAATTTTTTATGAGAAGAGATTGAGGAAACAAACTGACATGATTATCTCAATTGATGCAGAAAAAGCATTTAACAAAACCCAACATCTTTTTATGATTAAAACACTCAACAAGTCTGTAACGGAAGGAAACTACCTCAACATGAAAAAGTTGCAGCTAACAACAAACACGAGAGAGAGAGAAACATTTTCATCTAAGATCTGGAGTAAGTCCAATTCAGTTTTCCACTTCTAGTTATGATACTAGAAATACTAGCTGGAGTAATTAAGCAATAAAAAGAAAAAAGTTATTGAAATAGAAAAAGAATAAAATTATCTTTGTTAGCCAACAAGATTATCTTATACTTAGAAAACCTCAAGAAAAGCACACAAAAAAATATTAGAACTAACAAATTTAAATAAGTTGTAGAATAAAAAATCAAACTATCTTGTAAAAATCATTTGAATTTCTATACACTAACAATGAATAAACTTAAAAGGAAATTAAAAAGCAATTATACCAACAATTACAACAAGACGAAAACTTCAAGGAATAATCAAGGAGATAAAAGGGTTGCCTATTGAAACCCACAAAACAAGAAAAGTAAAGGCAAACAAATAAATGGAACAATGTCCTATACTCATGAGTTTTAAAATGCTATGTAAAATAATGCACAGATAGATGTAATGTACTCTATCACAGTCCATATGATATTTTTTTGCAAAAAGAAATAGAAAAATCATCACAAAATTGAAGTTTCATATGAAACTTCAAGGCATCCTGAAGTTAGTCTTGAAAAAGAATAATAGATTTTCAGTTTTTATACTTCTATATTTCAAACTTACTACAAAATCATGGTAATCTAAACAATGTGATAATGCCATAAATTTGGAAGTATGAACCTATAGAGTTGAATAGAGTTTATAGAAACCAGTTCTCACACATGTGGTCAAATGATTTTTGACATGAATTTTAAGAACATTTCATGGGAAAAAAGTTTCTTCAACAAAAGGTAATAGGAAAATTGAATGGCCACATGCAAAAGCATGAAGTTGATCCTTATCCTATGCTACATACAAAAACTAACTTAAAATTGATAAGCATTGATATAAGAGCTGAAACTAGTACTTTTAGAGAAAGACATAGGGGAAATGCTTCACAGTGTTGTATTTGATGATTTTTTGAAATGGCACACAAATCAGCAATGGAAAAAAAATACAATCAAATAAGCTTCATAAAATATAAAAATTCTAAGCATCAAGGGACACGAGTGAAAAGGCAACCTATGGAACTAGAAAAATATTTGTAAACCATATAGCTGGTAAGTTTTTACTACCCAGAATACATAAAGAATTTTTAGAAATCAACAAGAACAACAAAATCAATCCAATTAAAAATTGTCAGAGGATTTAAATAGAGATTTGTCCAAAGTAGATATACAAATATTCAATAAGTACATGAATAGATGCTCAATATCACTAATCATTAGGGAAATGCAAATCAACTACAATGAGGTACCAACTTCACATCCATTAAGAGGGCTATTATTCTTTTTAAAATTTTTAATGTTTATTTTTTACTTTAATATTTTTCTTATTAAAAATAAACTACAACAGAGAAGAATAAGTGACAAGGACACAGAAAATTTGGAAGCTTTGTGCATGTTGGTAGAAATGTAAAAATGCTGCAAGTGCAATGGAAATAGTATGGTAGTTCCTCAAACCTAAAAATAGCATTACCATATGACCCAACAGATCCACTTCTGTGTATGTACCCAAAGAATTGAAAGTAAAGTCTTATATATTTGTATACCATGTTCATTCACCATTATTCACAATGCAAAATGCAAAAGCAAGTGATGTGTATATATGTATATGTATGAGATACATAAATAAAATATAGTACATATGTACATTGGAATTTTATTCAGCCATAGAAGGAAGAAAATTCTGATTATGTTACAAATACGTGAACCCTGAAGACATTATAGTAAGTTCAATAAGCCAGTCAAAAAGGACAAATACTGATTCCACTGATATGAAGTACTAAGAGTAATCAACTTTGTAAACAAAGGAAGTAGAATGGTGGTTTACAGGGCCTACAAGGGGCTGGGAGTAGAGAATGAGGGGTTATAGTCTTATGAATATAGAGTTTCAGTTTTGCAGTATTCATCTTAGAGTTGGATAGTGATGATGTTTGCACAAGAATATGAACATACTTGTGCCACACAACTGTTCACTTAAAAATGGTTAGAATGGTATATTTTATGTCATGGATATTCTATCAATTAATTTCAGTGGGAGGATAAAACCTAAACAGAATTACTATATGCCATAGTACCTAATAGCAAAGACTGTATCTCAGAGAGGTTATAACAATTTTCATGGGAAAGGAACTTTTCTTTCAATTCAAGAAGCCAGGATAAGACATGCTGAAAACACCTGGATTTCTTTTCTGAATGAAAAAGCAAGCCTTCAATTAAAGAAACCTGAAGCCCCTACCATATTTAATGAAGAGTGAACTTCAGAGTGCTTGATACATGATGTGCTCACAAGTAATGGGGGTGGGCTGGCAGGTGGGGGACGGAGGACACAGGGCCTTGCTAACTTCCTGAGTATCTTAGTCGTATTCTTGTAGGGGGTCATCAGTGGAAAAGATTTAGTGTGATAGGATGAATAAAAATAACAGGTCTGTTTTATTATTAACTTATTTGTATACCAAACTTTGGTGCAGAAAAACTAATAAAATCAGTATATAAATGAATACAAAGAGATATGACAATGACCTAGCACTAGCTTAAAAAGGCAAAAGAACTATAGATGTTACAAATGTAGACATTATCAGAAAGAATTTCAAAAGAGCTATGCTTATCACATAAAAGGAAATAAGGGACAAAATTAAAAACTTTCTGAAAAAGCTAACTACTATTAACCAAAGTATCAGATTTTAAAGTAAGTCCCATTTCAATTGTTAATTGAAATGTAGGCATCAGTGAATAATTTTTATGGAAGATGAACACAGATTTTTTTTAGTTAGCTTTTTCATTGCTGTGACCCAAAAGACCTGACAAGAATAAACTTAAAGGAGGCAAAATTTGGAGGCTCACAATTTCAGAGGTCTCAGTCCATAGACAGCTGGCTGCATTCCTCAAGGCCTGAGGTGAGGCAGAACATCATGGTGGAAGAGTGTGGTAGAGGGAAGTGAATCAAGACATCACACCAGAAAGCAGAGAAAGCTCAGCTCAGCTCATGAAATGTATACCTCAAAGACATGCCCCCTCTGACCTACCTCTATATCCTACCTACCTGCCTAGTTAATCCCTATCAGGTGATTAATGCACTGATTAAGCCAAGGCTTTTGTAATCCAATCATATCATCTCTAAACTTTCTTGCATTGTCTCACATATGAGCTTGTGGGGGCACTTCATATCTAAACCATAACACAGATTAAGAAAATTCTTTCCTCGGTCTTGCTAAAGTCTTGTGCTTTGGCTAGTTCTTTAACACACCAGCCATTTCCTAGTTCTACTATCACTGTCCAAAATTCTGAGCCATATTCCACAAAGTAGTAAATGGTTTTTCATTTAACACAATGGCATCTCTCTTCTTTACCACCATATTTGTTCCGTCTCCAAAGATGACTGCACCATGGCATACAGGTATGTATGCATTTCTTTACTAGAGTCATTACCCAGTTCCAATATATTGAAGGAAAAGATAGGATGGGAAAGATCAAATTGCTCATATCAGACTCCCCCCAAAGAGGGGAGTACCATTTCTCTTAAGATAAAGTGTTTCTAGGGCTGGGGTTGTAGCTCAGTGGTAGAGCGCTTGCCTCGCATGTGTGAGGCCCTGGGTTTGATCCTCAGCACCACATACAGAGCAATAAAATAAAGACATTGTGTCCATCTACAACTAAAAAAATATTTAAAAAAAAAGATAAAGTGTTTCTAGAATTTTTACATTTTAAAATAAAATACACATATGAAAATAAGAAGTCTTCCAGAACCCCATGATAAACACCCTTTCCTCATTTTAAGCCTTATCCTTCCCCCAATGGTAACCTCCTTCCTCATTATATAATAATGACTTATTTGCATTTTAATTTGACTTTTGTCATCTAAATATGAGTCTTTAGACATTATAGTTATAATTGCTCCTAATTCAATTATGTATTGCTGGACTGTACTTCTGACAGAAAAGTAGAAAATAATCCTGCATAGTCATGATGGTCCTAGGGACTATCACTTCTATGTCAGTGAGAAATATGAAAAGTCCTCTGAGAGAAATTGCACTGCATTTATACGTCTTGATGGGATTATTATTGGAGAAGCAGGCATGGACAGTATTTCATGAAACTACCAAGACATTTCCAAGGGAAGCAGCAGAAAAGGGAAGACTCCAAAATTTATTCCAACTTTGATGAATACCTAAGTATTTGACAACATTGGGAGGTTTCTCTAGGAAGAGCTCTAAAGCTGAAAACTCAAGTTAACCTATATATAGGAAGGTCTATATTCCTTCCTTCTTTCTCCTTTAATCCCTTCCTCCATCCTACCCCCACTCAGTTTTATCTACATTCATTCTTCTCATATATATATATTTTTTTCTTTTTCTTCTTCTTCTTCTTTTTTTTTTTTTTTGGTATTGGAGATTGAATCTAAGGGCACTTAACCACTGAGCCACATCTCTATTCTTTTTTATATTTTATTTTGAGACAGGATCTCATCTCAGCCTCACTAAATTGCTGAGGCTGGCTTTGAACTCTCAATGCTCCTGCTTCAGCCTCCCAAGCCACTGCCATTGTATTCTTTATAGTGATGATGTTCAAATTAATGGCATTAATATCTAAAGGTAGAAATCTTTTTTGAGATTTTGATTTGTATTTTTCATTTGTTTCTCAGTCTATCATTTGATTTCTTCTAAACCACTGTAACATCATAATCAAGCTCCTCTGTCTAACCTGATCCTGCCTCAGAGTGCCCTAAACACCTTCACGAATGAGACCACTATCTACACAGATGCACTAACTGGAAATATAGGAAGCATCCTTGATACCTCTCTCTTTGTCATTTTTCCTCTGTACAATCCCTTTTTACATCTTAACTGTGCCTTAACACTCTGTATTCTCTTCATTCATAATGACACTACTCCAATCCAAGGCACCACTGATGTTCAGTGAATTAACACATTGATCTCTGTTTGGTTTGGTTTCCTTATATTCACTATTTTTACTTTTCAACTCATAAATGGAAATGATATTCTATATTCTATGGCTACCCTTCTTGATAACTATTCAGAGGCTCCTTACTAC
Source organism: Geosciurus inauris (assembly GCA_004024805.1). Taxonomy (NCBI): domain Eukaryota; kingdom Metazoa; phylum Chordata; class Mammalia; order Rodentia; family Sciuridae; genus Geosciurus; species Geosciurus inauris. Next base: position 29,958 of record PVHX01016173.1, read on the forward strand.
TTTTAAGATTAAAGAAATCACTATCATTAACATAGCCTACAGATCTTATAAAATCTGGCTCCTACCAAACCCCTCTGTGTTAATCTTTCATCTTTCCCACCTTGTTCAATTTCTTCCCTTAGGTCTTTAAAGGTCTCCTGTACTTTATTGTGTCAGATAATCTGCACATCCTCTTTTCTACCTTATAGGTCTCTCAGATGTCTTTTCTTTCTGTTAGTTCCTATTTATTATCTTGCATTTCCCATATTCTTCATTTCAGAAAAAAATATGACCATCACCTTTGACTATACCAGATACCCTTAGTTCATATGCATACTGACATTGTATTTGGACTTTTCCTTAATAATTAATTACACTCACTACTTTTGAACTATATATACTAGAATGGTGAATATCTCTTTTCCCTGATAGATTATGAGTTCTGTCTATAAAAGATTCAGTCCTCTTTTACTCATGATTCAGTGCCAGGCACAGAGCAATCATTCACTGATTTTTTAAATGACTGACTGATGTAGTAATGAATCAACATACCAACCAGAAACCATAGAACAATGAACTTCAAGTGTATTGTGTTTGAATTACACAAAGTTTTCAGGAAGTTTTGAATCTGTTACCAGCATATAAGCATCCTATGACTTCATATGAGAACTAGTTTTAAGATTCTCTTTAAAACAGAAGAACTTGCCTCACAGGGCTCACCCTCATCTATGGCAATAATTATACTATCTTAGTAGAAGCTTCTTGCCTGAGTGCCTTGGTGCTCCTTGATGACCTTTTAATAACTATAACTACCATGGAAAACAGTTTGGTGTATCCTCAAAAAAAAAAAAACTAAACTAAAAATAGAACTACCATATAATCCAACCATCACACTCCTGGGTATATATCAAAAGGAAGCCACGTGTGGTGTCGCACACCTGTAATCCCTGCACTTTGGGAGGCTGAGACAGGAGAATCACGAGTTCAAAGCCAGCCTCAGCAACGGTGAGGCACTAAGCAACTCAGTGAGACCCTGTCTCTACATAAAACACAAAATAGGTCTGAGGATATGGCTCAGTGGTCGAGTGCCCCTGTGTTTAATCCATGGTACCAAAAAAAAAAAAAAGGAAACAAACTCAGCATACAAGAGACAACTCAAATGTACCAATAAACATGCCCATGTTTATTGTACCACTATTCACAACAGATAAGGATTCAGCCTAGTTTTCTATCAACAAATGAACAGATAAAGAAAATATGGCACAGACACACACACAATGGAGTATTATTCATCTATAAAAAATGAAATCCTGCAGCAAAATGCATGGAACTGCAGGACATCATGTTAAATAAAATAAGCCAGACACAGAAAGACAAGTAGCACAAGCAGCACATAAGAGAAAAACAAATACCAACTGAAAGTAAAATAGTGAGTATTAGGGCCTGTGAGAGGTCCAGGGGAAAGGAAGGTAAGAGAGTGGAAGAAGGGAGATTGGATATGATCAGTGCATGTTGTATGTTTATATAGAAATTAGATACCAAAACCCATTAATATATAATTAATATTAATAAAAATATTTTATAAAGATTGGTATCCCAGATATTTAAGGTTGCCTTTACTGCTGTAGCTGGTTACATGATAGCCATGGTGACTGTGTGTAGTGAGAACACAGCCTTGAGGAAGACCAGTAATTAGTAGATAAGCAGGAAATTAGAACCCCATTCCCGCCTCCCCCAATAAAAGTCTAGGAAATATGTATGAAAATTACTAGGGGGCTGGGATTATGGTGCAGTGGTAGCGTGCTCGTCTAGCGCGCATAAGGCACTGGGTTCGATCCTCAGCACCACATAAAAATAAAATAAAGATATTCTGTCACCTACAACTAAATAAAAAATAAACATTTTAAAAAAAAGAAAGAAAAGAAAATTACTAGGAAAATGGATTTTGCTGAAACCAGGAGAAAAAAAGGTTTAAAAAATAAATTTTTAAAAATACTTCTTATTTTACCTTTTTCATATCTTCGTAGCTCATGAACTGTATATTGAAGTCCTGTCTGTGCTCATACCATCCTCTTATGTGATCAAACCAACGACTTCCTACCACTGTGCAAAAAATAATTAGTAACAAGGTGAAGATGTTGCACTTACTGAACAGCAAACTATTCTTTCTTTTCCTCCTTATAGTCACAAAAATAAAAATAAAGGTCCCAACCACTGGACATCTATATTACTGTTTTTAAATGATTACTGCTTATGGGAACAATCATGATTTTCATAGAGAAGTGATTATGAAAAGCTACTCTATGGATGTAGGAAAGCAACAATAAAGGAATAAGGAAGCCCCAGGATCTAAGTTTAAATTAGATTTCTTTAAAGCAAACTCTTCCACTTTCCTATGTCCACCTGCAAACACACATGTCCATTTTTCTTCTTATTCTCTAAGATCTCTGGATAGCAATGCTAGTTGTCTACAATGCGATAGAACCAGAATTTAATCTTTAAATGAGTGAGATCCTGATACTTCTCTCTACAAGACTCTTGCATCAATCAATCCTCCTCAGTAGTGGAGTGAAAAACTCCACCACTGCCCTAGAAGGCTTATCACAGGTCCATGAGAGAGCACACAACACCCCAATCATTAGTGATTCTGGAATGTATGATTCCAACTACATTTGTAGCTAGTTTAAATTGTTAGAATATTTGTAATCCTCTTATGGTCTGATCACAATGGTTTGCAAACAACATACCTTTGCAAACTTGACAATACCCAAGTATTGTCCTGGCAAGGATAGAAAAGCCATTGGGTGGCAGACTAACTTGATGTGTCATAGTAACTATTCACGAGCATCCATTGTCTACCATTGCCCTTCTCCTTCTAAAATATCTTCCCTAAGTTCCTTGATAAATAAATTCATAGTTACCTTGTCCATCTAGAAACATTTCCATAAAATGTTCAATCGTATCTGAAGGTTCTAATAGAGCCACCCAATTTGAAAAATGAAAAAAAGAAACCAAAACATCTTTAGGATTTCTGTAGATATAAAGAATCTGCAAGGAGAATTAGAAATAATTTTAGAAATTCCAGTTTATTATTCCAAGTTTAACAGTTGCATCATATTTATTAGCTGAATGAATGATAATTATTTTAATCTATTCTACTAGTCATGGAAAATTAGATGTTCCCCAATTTTTTTCTATTACAAAAAGTGTTGAAATAAATACTTTTATTTATATGACAAAAACTGTATGAGGAAAATTAATATGAAAAATAGCACTAATGAAAAGTTGGGCAAAAAAAAAACCAGTCCTTTCACAGAATAAACAGTAATTATTGTCAATAACCTGTCAAAATGTGCTTAATCTCATTACTGAGTATTGACATGTAAATTAAGATCACTTCAAGATACCACTTTATAAATAGCACTTTAAAAAATTTAAAGTCTGATATGTATCATTACTGGGGGGAAATAAAAACATACCCATTACCAATTTCAGCAGGAACCGATACACCTACTTTCTTAACAAAATATAGCCTACATCCTTGTATTTTTGGCTTTGCAGTTCCATGCTTGTATGTATATTCTAAATAAACTCCTGAATATGTGCCCAAGGGGCATTCTCAAGAACGCTCATATCATGTAGTGATATTCAAAGGCTGGAATAATCTAATTTTTCTATGAAGAGAAAGTAGAGATCTGATAGAACTATTTTCAAAAGTTGTAAAATTATGCAGCAGTGAAAATAGAGTTGCAAATCAAGAAAAACAAGCACATGTGGCAAAATCCCAGCAAAATAGAGAATAAGGAACAAAATGAAATTAAGTAAAATTGTAAGCCAAATAATTTAACAGGATGACACATAATTTGTTTTCAAAGACTAACAGAAAAGGAACATTTGTACACTGACAACCATAAAGATTAACTTCAATGGAAAAATCCCAGTAAATCTGTATTTTGATTTAGCAACCATCATAGAACACTTACGAGAATTGTCTTTAACGTAACAATAAAAGGAATAATTTGTAAAATTCATTATTAAAATTTCATTTTATTTTTAAAAAATTGTATTATTTCCCAACACAGAAAATGTATCTCTTTTTCTCATGTATGAAATATATTACATGTTAAAAAAAACTGATTATGTAATTGACAATAAATAAATTCCAAATTTTAGAATATTTAAACACCATTACCTATGATAGACAACTATATAAACACTTCCAAATAAAAAATCTCAATGGAGCTGGAATCAATTAGAAAAATAAAACTGAAATGACAGAGTATTTAAACATTGACAAAATTATGTCCATAGTTATACTAAAAACTGTATTCCTTTAAAAATGTTAATATTACAAAAATAAACACTAGAAATAGACACTGAACATTTAATTAAAGAAGATAGAAAGATATATACAAAAATGAGAAAATAAAGTGAAAGTATAAATCAACAAAGTAGGAAACATTAAATTACGCTTCAAAAAAGAAGCTAGTTCTTTATAAGATGAAAATCCAGTAAAACAGAAAACTCCTTATATCCTGAAAACTCTGAAAATAAGAGAATATAAAATTTTCATTATTGCAGAATGAATGAAAATATATAACCACAAAATTTGAGTAAATTGACAAGATCATTAAAAAAGTATATGCTATACTTTTTTCAATATTAAAAATATCTACCCAAAGTGGGTAAAAAGCACACTGAGAACAATATAAGGTACATATTGACGGCATGAAAGTGGATCTGATAAAATCAAGCCATAGAATGAAGCTTGAGGAATTTTGGAATGTTGCAATGTTTGTTGTCCCAGAAGTAATCTCTACTAAATTAAAACCCACATTTAATAATCATTGTGGGACTAAACTATATTGTAAAAAGTTGACAGAAAAATTGCTTTATCAGTTACAATATTCAAAACAGGGAGGAGCTGCTACATAATCAGCAGAATTGCCTATTTTGGGAATAAAGATTGCACACTGAAAAGAGAGGGACAATAAAAATTTAGCATATCAATATATAGTTTTCAAAATAGCAGAGACACTCAAGTAAATGCTTTAAGAAATCGTTCTGGTCAATTAGCAAACTCCTTGGACAAGTATCATGCAATATTCATGTCTCATATCATAAGCAATATGAGATTTAATTTATAATCATAAGAAGGTTAAAAATAATGTTAGCTTGGAAAAAGCTGGAGAGTATTTACATAATCTTTGTTGTTGATACTGTGTTTTCTTAGTAAAGCACCAGAACCAGAAGTCATGAAAGAAATATTAACAGTTGGGTTACATAAGATTAAAAGTTTTCAACAATTTTTAAGGAAATTACTTACTTTTTAAAGGGGAAGACTTTACCCCACATGAAATACTTCCACAAAACAGTAAATAAGACAACCTAAAGAAACATGGGCAGAGCTCAGAGTATAGCTCAGTTGGTACAGAGCTTGCCTTGCACATACAAGGTCCTGAGTTCAGTTCTCAGCATCATTTAAAAAGAAAAAAGAAAAGAAAGAAAGAAAGCTGGGCGCAGTGGTACAAGCCTGTAATCCCAGCATTTAGGGAGGCTGAGACAGGAGAATTGTGAGTTCAAAGCCAGCTTCAGCAATGGCGAGGCATTAAGCAACTCAGTGAGACCCTGTCTCTACATAAAACACAAAATAGGGCTGGGGATGTGGTTCAGTGGTCGAGTGCCCCTGAGTTCAATCTCCAATACCAAAAAAAAAAAAAAGAAGAAGAAGAAGAAGAAGAAGGAGAAGAAAAAGAAATATGAGCAAAGAATAAAGAGGATATTTAGAGATCTATAAAAATATTTTAAAAATCGTATTAAAATCAAAATAGTTAAACTTACTCAAAGATTAGGTTATTTTTTACTTAGCATATTTGATAATTCCCATTACTAGTAAGCATGTGAGGAAAGAAGTATTCCTATATGCTATTTGATGAAGTCAATTCATAAACTATAGAAGGCAGGTAGGTAATACCTGTCAACACCTAAAATATTGGACATTTTAATTTGAAAACTTCACATTAATTGAAACATGGCACAAGAATTAAAGTGCAAACCTTTATAGGAATGTTTATTACAACATAATATGTATATTTGCCGCAAACTACCTGTTCATCAAATACACATTAAATATTCCAGAGCCACACAATAAAATTCTATGAAACCATAAAAAAGAATAGCATTTTATGGCCAATGTGAAAGAGTTTTTGTTATATGCCTTAGAATTGCATTGCAAATTATATCCACAATTGCTTAATACATGCATAATATTTAGGACCTTCATATATTTTTAATGTGGAAGGCAATATCCTAAACATACAATAATTGTAACATTTGAAAAAATGTGGTTTAGTGGGGCTGGGGAATAGTACTTAAAGCAGGTTATTTTGTTTGTGTAAAAAAAATGATCAAGCTCTATGACATACTTTAGCTTTTTTGTTCTTCAGACCTTTTGGTGCTAAATAATATGGGAGGTGGGAAGCAAAGAGGCGAGGGGATGGCATTTTGGTATAGTCCAAATTGTGATTATTGTATTCAAAGAAGGGAGCTCTATCGATTGTTTTGATGTTTTCAGTTCGGTTACGATGCCCCTCAAAATAAATCAAGCTTAGTATCTGCTGAGTCCAGACAGTACCTGAAAAAATAAAGCATCTTGTTTTCAAAGCTGAAGTAGTCATTAAAAATAAAGTCAACAATAGTGTCATTCACCATTAAATCATTTGACCTTTCTTTTCTTTTAAACACTCCAATTATGCTAACAAGTTTTTCCAATTTCCATTTTTTGTCTCTAATAGAAACATTAAAGTTAATAAAGATAAAATCTAAGACTCTAAATTCCTTTCCCACTTGAAGAATTGTGTTTGTTCTGATTCTATGATAGTGATGATTTGGATTAATTCTGCCTCTCCCTCTCTGTGTTTCCTGCTCCATGTTAGGTCCTTTTTAGTATTTTTAACTTGTTCATTAGCTTATAATAATTCTACATATTGATGGGGTAGAGTGCAATATTTCCAACGAGCATACAGCCTGTATTGATCACAGTAAGAGAATTAGCATTTTCATCTCTTTGTCATTTCTTTCTATTTGGAAGCTTTGAGCTTATTTCTTCTATATTTTCATAGAATATGTTATTGGTTACTGAGTCCCTTTTTCCTATATTGTGTGGGTACCATTTTCTCCTTCCTGAGATTTCCTTTCTTAGAACTTTACCCTTTAGAATTATAGGCAAATTAACAAAACTACAGTGAGTTCACTTTCTCTCCCTTTTCTCATTACCACTTAAGGTGGTTTTGTAAACTATTTAAGCATCCAAGGACGTCAGAAAATAGCAGGACTTGACATGAACAAAGCAATATACATAGAAAATATTTTTATTTGCTTATATGGCCTAGTCATTTATGACCAACTTCCTTGTGGTGTTCTGGGAAAACCATATCATAAATAAGCAAAATATTGTATGTGAAATCTTAATAACTACAGCTTTACCTCACAGTCTGCAAGGATGACTATAAAAACTCAAACCAAGCCAAGTATCACACCCTGCTGAAGTAGAAGTCACTAGTACATAAGGCTCTTCAGTACCTTGTTTAGCCCAATAGGATGGTGTTTTACCACTTCTTTGTAATGGTGTCTTTACAAATCTCAAAATCATTATTATTTTTTCTAGTAGAACTTATTTGGTCGAGAATGTTTTTGAGAATCTTCCAGTGGAACCCAGCTCTGAAGGAATACTTCTTAAGAAAAATGAAACCTCCTGGAACATGAATATTTATGGAAGATAAATCTTCCAATAAATGAAGCCTTTACTAATTGAAGAAAAGATGAGTTTGGACTGTCTCAGGTCTGTCCAGCAGACCAAGCCAGCAGGTCAGCATTCACTAAGTACCTGCTCTTGGCTCAGCATTTGGTTCCTTTATATATTTGTAAACAGAATTGACAATATATCCATTGTAAATGGACTTACGTAGTAGTAGAGATTTGAGTTTCATATAACTTTTTTCTGATCCTTAGTGGATATTTAAATGTCGGTTGGGCTACTGTTGATGTCTGGAAAAGAGCACATCTACACACACACACACACACACATGTACACACCAAACCAAAGCAAAGGCTACTATCAGGAAGCCATTCCTTACACTTACCAGATTTTGGATATGTGATTATGAAGACATCGTCATCTCTAACTTCAAAATCATCTGCACTTTCTACTATATGAAGTTTAACTAAAGACCTTTCAAAATTGTAGTCTTTATATTTAAATAAGTATTCCTTTGTATTGTCCATAATTTTTCACCTACAAGTAAAAACATAAAATTCTTCTCAATTTCAAGTTATTTTAGAAATGAATAATATTTATTGAGTGGTCAACATATGCCAAGCACTATTGCAGTGTCTTATGTGTATGAAATAACTAACAACAATAACTATAGCACATATACTGAATAATTTAAAACTTCACAATAAGCCAACATTGCTGAATTGCTAGCATCACTATTTTAAAGATGAGGCAGCTGAAATGCTGAAAAGTGAGACAACTCTTCTTAAAGGTCCACGAAGGAAGGATATCATGCTTCTATACCTAGAGAAGAGGAAATAACTCAGAGAAGTCAACCAAATTATTTAAACTTGTCCAGCTAGCTAAAGTAGAAAGATTTGATAATGGATAATTTGGCCAGAGAATCATACTTTTTATCCAGAAGTTCTTAGTATTTTGGGTTTTTATTACTTACGTTTTTGATTGTTGTAGAAATAAGAAAAACTTCAATGGAAATACTTTTATTTCTGATGTTTTTCTAGAGTAAGAATAACCTGTTGTCTTTGAAAGAAACTTCTGAATTAGGGATCTGAAATGATGTTTCAAGTGAATAATGAAAAATGCTTTGCTTTTTAAAATTGGTTTTATTTCAGAAATGCTTCCCTCATAGTTATGTTACTTCATAAAAATGATTATAATTTACAGTAGGAGATTTTAAAATTAGAAATCATATGAATCTAAATAATAAACTAAAAATAAAAACAGAAAGCAAACAATCTAAAGACAAATATTTTTGAAATTCAGACCAGCCAAGCATCTTTATTAGATCTGCCTGAGAAATCTTTACTTGAAGTTTAAATAGTTAAGGCAATCCCGTAAGTTCTAGTAATATTAGATTTAGAATCAGCATACATTTCAGTTATTTATTTTTAAAAAAAAAATTCTGTGCATAGCAAGAAACAATTTGTTAAAAGCTGCAAATATGGCTTTGTCTAAATTGTATGTCAAGAAACAACTTTCTTTACAAACAATTCAAGTTACCTGATCAATAGGAAGAAGTCAGAGTTTAGTCTTTTTCAGAGTAAGAGCAGAAAATGACTCATGTTAGACATACCTGGGTAATGCCTTCATGGTTACTTGACTACCAAATGAAAGATGAAATTAGGGTCCTACTAAGCTGCTAGAGATTTCCCCTCTATAAGCTGACATCCAGGCAACATGAACTGTTGAGTACTGGGCACAGAAGAACTGGGCTGATGCAGCAAAAAGATTGTTTTCAATACAGGCAGATGGAGAGCTATTTTGATATTGACATCATGCATTTTCTAGGAAAAAACTTGGACAATTCAGCTTTCAGATTGTGGTGAGGAAGAATTTATACTGCATCCCATGGATAAATGGAGAAGCCCATACTAGGAGATGAGAAGAAAGTTGAGGAGAAAAGCATACTAAGTTGAGGAGAAAGGCAAAAGATATAAGTTGAGGAAAAGGCAAGTATCAATCCCTACCACATCCCTCCTAACAGCCCATAACACCATCTACACATCCTGAAACCTCACCATGGTTTCCAGAAACTCTGGGTCGTGAGAGTGTCAGGCAGCCTCTACAAACATTTCAAATGAAATTTTTCTATTTTCTTATTTACTACATTTAGTCACTCAGCTTTCATTCTGAGGGGAGAGAGAATTTTAAGAGCTGAGGTGTTACAAAAGCAAAGGAAAAAGCAGTGTGAGAGGAGGATTCATTAGGTGCCCGACATTGGCCACTCAGTATCACTTGCGTATCTTTGATGCACGAAGGAGAAGGCCATTGTGTAAGTAGCAAGCCTGTTTGTATCTCTTTCTTATTCCTTCATGGAAGTCCCAAAGAAGGGGGGTGGGTAGAAATTAGGGAGAAAAGAAGGTAAATGCAGATATTTATTTCTTATGCAAAAGAGGATGAGAATTGACAGCTCTGAATCTATCCTTTTAGTACTCACTGTTGAGATCAGCTGATGAAGGAAAATCAGTTCTTACTAAATTTTCAGGATGACAGGAACTGCTATGTCACTGAGGAATAAATAGTCCTTGTGAAGTTTGTTTTGGCCAGTGGGTAGTGTTCTAGAAACTGGTTAACTCAACTTGGATAAATTGGGTAATACTTTGTTGGTGCTGGAGAAAGCCTATCAGGTTATCCCAGTTTCTTTAAAGGATCAAACCTTTTGGAGATACTAAAAAAACTTCAGGAGAACAGAGGTCACATTTACTTAATCACAGCAATTATGAAACAAACACAAGAATGCATTCAAAATCTACAGGAATGTTTCCTTGTACCTGAGTGATGGTAAGTTGAACCTTCCAGCCCATCTCAGGGGCTGGTGATCATTCTTCAGGCCCTTTCTTGCACTAATCTCACCCAGTTTGTTTTTTCTATTGTTTAACTGGCAGTGAGTACAGAAGATTCTCCAGTTTATACAAACTTGCAAGGGGGTTATATAAACTCACGAAGAACATAAATTCATTTTCCAGCACACACGGGGTTGACCTTTCTAATTGATGCTCTATAATATTGTGACTTATTTTAATGGCAGATATTACCTTTTTTTCCCCACAATTATTGGTATTGTCTCAGTTCTGTTCCAACATCTCCCATGGAATCTTTAGTCTTTCCTCAGTCTTTTGTTGCTCATATAAGCTGCTCTTAGATAATGACTCTCTAATGATTCTCAGGTTCCCACTAAATACACAAGTTGATCCCAGGGGAGTTCTTAAATCTTTTCAATGTACAAATCTTTCCTGCTTAAAAAGTAGGGTGTAATCTGAGGCTAATTTCAGCTTATAAGTATTAAACCTGTCTCTTATTTCTCAAGATATTTGTCAACAAAGTCAGTGTTTCTGAAATAGTTCATTTTGTGAAGAGAAACAGAATGTGAAAAGTAGAAATCAATAGGAGTAGATGATTATGAATAGCTCATTCAGAATTTCTTTCATTATACAAATTTTAATGAACTGAATGAATTAGAGATCTTTTAAGGTTCTTGGACTCTTTTGTCATCCTCTCTTCCCTCTTTTTCTCCCCCTACTCCCCATAGTTATCAGCTGTGAGACATCTAGACTAGTCAGTAATAACAGCCAATTAAATAAGATAGCTACTTCCATGAGCAGAGGCAGTGTTTTGATTTTCTTCTTCCCAACCACACAATGTTATGTGCATCTAGCAAGTAAGAGGGACTGAGAGGAATCCAGAGCAATGGCTGATTGCAGAGGTGGGGCAGGAAGGGACAGATGAGCAGCCTGAGACATCTTGTACCACAGTGTAAAGATTTACTCAAAGAATACTGGACGCAGGTCAAAAGGACACCAGAGCCAGCTTGCAGATATCACATCTGCTGCTTCAGGGACAATTTGAATTTTGTAATACATAATCCTAGTGTAGATCAGAACCTTTTAAACACAATATCAAGGTGAGACAAACATTATTTTTTTTAAAATGTTTATTTTTTAGTTGTAGGTGACAGAATATCTTTATTTTATTTTTATGTGGTGCTGAGGATCGAACCCAGTGCCTTATGTGTGCTAGGCGAACACGCTACCACTGCGCCATAATCCCAGCCCCGAGACAAACATTATTGGCTGGGACAGATAGCAAAAGTTTTAGGCCTTGGAGGACAAGTGGCAAGAACAAAACAATACTCAGGCATTTTCAATAAGAAAGAAAAAAAATTCCAAATTTTATTAACATAATTCAAAGATAATACTAATTTATAACAGTTCTTGTCAATACATGTCTACTAAAATTAGAGTGGACCCATTTTGGAAGAGGAGTATGATGTTAGGTTTATTTTCTATAGGCACATGTCTTCAGCTGCTTTAATCAAAGATAATTTAATTGATTCAACGGCAGGAAACAGTCTACCTTGCTTGACTCACAAATGAATACTGAGAAGTTTGTTTACAACATCATTTTCATTTTCCCTTTTCTTTTTTGTAATAAGTACGTGTTTAAAAAGTGTTTACCATATCCTCTTTCCAAAAGACTATACTCTTCAGTAGACCTCATTTACTTTATTTTTCACCACTTCAATATGCTTTTATTAATCACACAGACTCCCGAGAAAATAAGTATACACTGAATATAAACATCATCATTTACATCAGTTTAAAGAAAGCCCCCCATCTTTATCAGTAGGCAAGCTTAAGTATTTCCAGAGCTAGGATAACTGAATACTGTTTTGAATTCTAATTGTTTCTTTTTTTAAATATTTTTTTTAGTTGTAGATGGACAGAACATCTTTATTTTATTTATTTATTATGTGGTGCTGAGGATCGAACCCAGTGCCTCGCGCGTGTGAGGCAAGCGCTCTATCACTGAGCCACAATCCTGGCCCCTCTAATTGTTTCTCTATTGATTCTTTTTATTTATACATGACAATATGATTCATTTTGATGCAATTATAAAAGCATGGGATATAATGTGTTCTAATTCAGTCCCTAGTACCTCCCTTTCCTCCCCTTCTTCCCTTCCTTCTACTCTACTGCCACTATTTACTTATCGTTTTTTTTTAAATATTTTTTTAGTTGTCAATGGACTTTTATTTATTTATTTATATGTGGTGCTGAGACTCGAACCCAGTACTTCACACATGCTAGGCAAGCGCTCTACAACTGAGCTATGATCCCAGCCCTACTTATTGTTTTTTTAAAAAATTATTTTCTTGTGGATGTACATGATGGTGAGATTTACTGTAGCATATTCATTTATGTATACAGGAAAGTTAGGTCAGATTCATTCCACTGTCTTTTCCTATCTCATCCTTTCTCCCTTTATTTCCCTTTGTCTACTCCACTAATATTTCTTCTGTTCTTTTTTTTTCTATCTGCCCTTTCTTATTTTGGATTAGAACATATCAGAAAAAACATTCAACCTTTGACTTTTGGGGACTGACTTAGAAATAAATAATTTAAACCAAATGTGACAGAGTAAAGGTTATAGCTTTTAACCTTTCATATAACTATCAAAGAGTCAGATTAATTAGATATAAAGAACTACTTTAGTAAGAAAAATCAAAGCAACCCAATAAAATAAATGACTAAAACATGAATGAATAAGCACACAAAAAGAAATCTGAATGGGGTATTAAAATATTCCTTCAATTTTGTATTTGGTAGTAATTATGAAAATACAAATTGAAACTACTTTATAACCACTAGGTTGTTTGTAAATAAGTAAGAGAGGGTAAGTAGAACAGGATGCAGAAAAACAGGAAACCCCAGGTATTACTGGTCAGGATAAAAATTAATACAATTTGGAGAGCATGTCCGTAGAGTATTTACTTTTCTCTGTGGGAGTGGCTGGGGGTAGTGATGAGGAGGATGAAATCAGAGAAAATACTATCTGTATCTAAAGCTGATTGGTGGGTATGGTGGGTATGTGACGGCAGTGTGTTCCTGAAAGTGTTCTCTGTAGTCTTATCCATTTTTTGTACTTCATAATTAAGTAATTCAAGATGTCATAATGTTCCCTGCATCATTATTATCCAGGCTTCTTTGCATAACTGATAACTGCAGACTTCTGGGTTCCTCCTGTGGGAGCTGATCAAGGTGTGAATGAGAGGCCCAGTGCCCTCTTCGGGAGTGCAGAATGTGACATTGGTTGTGAAAGGCTGCTCCGTCATCCAGAATACTAATGAATGGGACTGGCCATCTGCACACATGGCCACTGTGTTCCCTTTGCTGGCTGCACCCTTCTGACCTACATCCCATTTTTTCTTTAAGTGCTTTACTTTTCTATATTCTTCATCATGAAGAGACTCCAGGGTCCACATTTAAGAGTCAGTGGGTTGAAAGGAGGACATGCCATTCTTCAGTTGTGAAGTGTCTTCATTTTGTAGCTTTCCCCTCTCTGTTTGGACTACTACTGCACAGATCACCTACTGTCC
>PVHX01016174.1:0-44109 GCA_004024805.1 Geosciurus inauris
CTTGTAATCCCAGCACTTAGGGAGGCTGAGACAGGAGAATCTCGAGTTCAAAGCCAGCCTCAGCAAGGGCGAGGCACTAAGCAACTCAGTGAGACCCTGTCTCTACATAAAACACAAAATAGGGCTGGGGATGTGGCTCAGGGGTCGAGTGCCCCTGAGTTCAATCCCCGGTACCAAAAAAAAAAAAAAAAAAAAGAAGGTGATGGGGCGTCCGTCAATGGAAAGAGTTAACCTGGGCTCCCGTTGCTCTATCCGAGCCATCGGGAGGGAAGCCTTAGGGTCCCGTCAATCCGCAGTAGCCAGTCCCAGGAGGCTCGGGGTCGAGGTTGTACGGCCAGCTCTCTGGCTAGCCAGGCAATCAAAACTCCAATGGCCCATTTGGCGACATTTTGGACAGGGCTTGGAAGGCGGTCAAGGATTGGGACATAAACGGGCCCAGTGTCCCTCAATTCCACATCGGAAGCATGGCCCAGGAGGCACCCCTCTGACAGACTTCACCTCAGATATCTTGTTTTGGGGGGTCTGTGGGACTCGCAGGGCTTGGGCTAACATCTGATATTTTTGTTTCCTAGAGCGTTCCTCACGGCCATGATAAACCTTAAAAGCAGTAGCTAGGACTTCTGCTTGGGGGGTCAGAGGGCCTCTTTCAAGCTTTTTTAGTTTCATTTTGATGTCTGGGTAACTTTGGGAGAAAAAGTAAGTCATGAGGAGCTGTCGGCCATCAGGGGTTTCGGGATCTAGATTAGTATATTGTAATAAGGCCTTAGTTAAGCGGTCTAAGAAGGAGGAGGGGTTTTCATCTTTGTCCTGAATAATCTCTTGAAGTTTTTCATAATTAATGGCCTTTTGGGCAGCTCTGTGTAGGCCAGAAAGAAGGCAGGTGGAAAACTGGTCCCGAGCTGCGATACCCTGATTAGTATTATAATCCCAATTTGGATCCGTTTCTGGGACCGCCTGAGCCCCAAAGGGGTGCGCAGGCGTGGTCTGGTGTACCTCATCTGCGTAAGTGCGAGTGTGTTCCCATACGCGCCTGCGCTCTTCAGGGAGAAGAGTATTGGCGAGGATAGTGTAGATGTCGTGGAAAGTGAGATTATAGGCCTGGAGGAGGTATTGAAATTCCTTAATGTATGAGGTTGGGTTGGAAGTATATGAGCCAAGTTTTTTCTCTATTTGAGAGAGATCAGCAAGAGAAAAGGGAACATGAATGCGAATGATGCCTTCAGTTCCTGCAACCTCTCTCAGAGGGGCGATTATTTCTGAGTTGTGAGAACGGGACCGAGTGACAGGGGGGCTAAAAGTGGAGGCGGATGGCTGTGATATGGGTGTGGGAGAGGTGGGCTCTGGGGTGCGAGGTGGGGTGCCAGGAGATTGAGGGGACTGGTGGCCATGGCGGTATGGGGGAGCCTCGTCTGCGGGGTCAAATTCCGGAGTAGATAGAAACTTGGATGAATCTGGTTTGCAAGCTAGAAGAACATGGTGAGGCTTACAAAGAGTGCAGAGGGAGGGGTTAGCTCAAAGAAGGGAAAAGGCTTGAATAAAAGGGATCTCCGCCCATTTTTTCCATCGCACACAATAATTATGTAGGTCTCTAAGGAGACTGGAATCTAAGGAGCCTGTAGGTGGCCAAGAATGAGAGTTATCTAATTGATAAGTAGGCCAATCCTGAGTGCAAAGTTTTATAAGTTTCTTTGGTTTAATATCGGGAAGACCGAGAGTGGAAAGATTTTTAAGAAGGCAATGTAATGGGGAGTCTGCTGGGAGGGAAGAGCTTGATCCCATCCTGTTACCTGGAAGCGTCTGTTTAGCATACCTTCGAAGGCGTCCCTAGGAAGCTATGAACAGACAAGGATAAGACCAAAACAGGAGAGACAGGTCATCACCTGAGTCGTCCTGGGTCTAACCTCTCCCGGAGAGGCGGGGCCTCAGATACACCCACCTCTACTAGTCCTGAAGTGTGCAGGGACAGATGGGACTTTTTGTGGAAAAAGTGGAAAAATGTTTCCATGTTTTACAGTGTCACCTTTAAACAGATCAGGCTCCCCTTATTACCTCCAAAAATGCATTTAAATTCCAATTCCAGTGTGAAGAGTAACACCAAATTGTATATATGAACTTATTGACGACAGGTCACTTAATCCAGCTATAAAATCTCAAATGACATGAATAAGTACCAACCAAAGTTATTATTTTTATACAAATTGGAGATTTTGCTACACATAATTTTAGTTTGGAGAACATCAACTTGGCAAAGCTTTGCATTTAACTATGTTTAACTTTTAAAGTGCAATTTAGAATCCAGAGTGTATGGTAACAGCAATCACAGTTCTACATGGGTGAACAAAATCAAAGAATAGCCTTAAATCTCTTATACATTTAGGAAACAGGGTTAATGCTAAGAAATTGACTTAGTCAAAACCAATATATATAAGACAGGCCTCGAAATGACAGTGTGGCCCTTCTATGTCAGATACAATGTATAAGAGAGTACATATTAGTTATCTTGTCAGTAAACTTACATAAACTTTCGTTGTATAAGCTTTTACACAACACTTAGACAAGGCATACACAGATATAATTCTCAGATGCATACATATATCTAGTCACATATATTTAGGATGTCAACTATATTGTTATAACCTAAATAACAGTTGTTTATTTAACCAATTACAAAGTAATCATTTAAGACTTTAAAACAAGTACAAATCCTAATTCCTTTAAGACTTAGTTTCCATAAGTAACAAAACCTGACAAAGAAAAGAAAATTATGTTGATAGATAAGAGCAGATTAATGTTTCAGACTTTGCTTCAAATCAGTACATTCAAGCTCAAATGACTTTAACTGACTGTGCTAATCATAGCCAATTTAATCACAAACACAAACTTTTTGATATTTACCTTTCTGAAATCTTTTGCAATTTTCTTTTTTTAAAAATGTTTATTTTTTAGTTGTAGGCGGACACAATATCTTTATTTCATTTTTATGTGGTGCTGAGGATCAAACCTAGTGCCTCCCGCGTGCTAGGCGAGCACACAACCACTGCACCATAACCCCAGCCCCTTTTGCAATTTTCTTAGACATTCACAACTTTACATCTTAGTTTTGTCCTCTTTCATTTTGGATTTTAGCACAAGAACATTACCAGACAAAATACTTTCTCATCCAGAAACATTTCTTTTACCTTCTAATTTTTAATACAAAAAATATATTTCTACACCTGTAATTTTTTTATCTTTTCTAGTTTTGGAACCTTTCTTAAATTTATATTCTGAAACAATCCTTATGAATGTTACCTGTGCATTTAATTTACACAACAAATTTCATCCCAAGAGAGGGTTGGAAAATCCAGCATATACAAAAATTGTGCTTTAATCTTTTTTCTCCCATATTGCATTCAAGTTGTTGGATGGAGTACAGAATATTTTTGAGCCTGACTTCTCTCTGTTATAATGATCACGATATTATCAATATTATGTGAGTTCCCCACTGTCAATTGTACCCAGAGGCTCCTTTGCGGCTTTTTTCTTACACTAGGCATACTGATATGCAATGTAAGAAGCCCTTTCCATTCTTCTCTTTAGGCTTTCTTAAAGAACCCTTTCAGAGGCTGCCTACAAAACATAGTTTAATTTCTGTCTTTTTCTTTTCTGGGTGCAGGTATTTATTCTGCAGTCTCTCCAGGCATTTAGTTTGATGGGACAGTGTTGTAGCAATAACTGCTTTGCCCCAGTGATGAGTATCCTCTGGCCAAATGGGGTCTCCTGTCAGATCTTAAAAGAGGAGATTATTCATGTCCCCAGGTCATAAACTACAGTGCTGGGACCTACTACCACAACTTTTTTAGCTAGAAGCCTCCACCCCCACCCCCAACCCAGGCAAAAAAGGGGCAGAAAGGCAGGGCAGAGGTCAGGTTCTCTTGGGCCATTTTTCTACAGCCCAGGCAGCTTTTCTGGGATTTTTCCCCCAGTTTAGCGATGATGTCCTTGACTCACAGTGAGATGGTCTGCGGCTGACTGGGGCCAGAATGAGACACAGTGCTGGGAACGCCAGCACTGGTTTTAAAAGATTGAAATCTTTTTTAAACCTTTCTTCTGGTGTCCTGCTATCCTTGCACACCAGTGGCAGTGCCTTTGGCACCTTCAACTTAGCTCCTGATGGTGTAGACCCCTTACCATGCCACTGCATGAGTGCCTGTGCATACAGAATCATTCATATACTTTACTCCTGACAGACTAACATCAACTTCAGAATTGTATAATAATCCAGAAAAAAAACATTCAAAGGTAAGACTGTGTCTTTCTCTTAGACAGGCTTATACTTATAGGTGACCAATTCAGCCAAGTTCTCTCTGCTCAAAAGACTGACTACTAGTAAGATCAATGCTGCTTGGCCCCTGTCTTAAAGGGCCAGTAACAAGTACCAAAGGGGGGGGGGACCCCTTAGTGAGACCCTGTCTCTAAATATAAAAATATAAAAAGGACTGGGGATACAGCTTAGTGGTTAAGCATCCTTGGGTTCAATCCCTAGTACCATACACACACACACACACACACACACACAATCATTTCACAATTAAAATATAGCCTATAAACTGCATACATTGTCTCCCCCATGCAACTGTGCATTCTCTATTATTCCTGGGTGCCAGCACCTTGCCAGAGTAGATTTCTGCTCAGGAGGTGTGAGCCTCCTGAGAAATAGAAAGTCTGAAATAATTCATGAGAAATAGAGCCAGAGCCAGAAATTAGATAAGCAGAGCGCTTGATAGGTCTTCCAGTCCTGACAGGAGCTGGAACAGAAAGACTAAAGAATGGCTCTTTTTATTTAAGTAGGAGTACATGAAAGGCAGGGATACGGTTTCAGCGGGAGGAGTCTTGTCTACTTGCTCTGGATGTGGCAGGAGTCTTGCAGTAAACAGGTTGGTTGGCATTTTGGCAGTCCACACCCATCTCCAAGATGCTGAGTGGCTCCAGTGGGTCACCCCATCTCTGATGCTGTGCTGAACTTTTGATGGAGCTAGGTAGGAAGCCACATAAACCAAACATTCTCAAATCAGCAGCGTTGCCGCTGGGAGTTCCCCATAACCAGGTTTTCCTGTCTAATGGCTTACACATCCTTTTGGTTGACGCACAGTTCACGGATGGCTTCCGGCATTCTGGTGTGAGTGTGTGAGTGTGTGTGTGTGTGTGTGTGTGTCCCTTATATGAATGGCCTAGGGATAACTTTATAAAGTATGTTAACGAGTCGTCATTTTGGCTGCAACCCATCACAGGAGGCCAGGTGAGGAATTTTCCATTTTCCACTTGTGGCTTCATATCATTGCTCAAACACTCCCCGCTTCTTACCATAAAATGCCGAATAAACAACTTCTTCCAGTCCTCACTTTCTCCATGAATGGACTTGGAGATGGTCAGCTCAGGCATTCACCCTACAGATTATTGAGGACAACTTCCGCATCTGAAAGACCAAGACGTCAAGACCCAGGGAGGCCCAGGCGCCGGGACGCGGGCGGATGGCGCAGGTAGGGCGCGTGCCGGGAGCTGGGGCAGGTTTGGCGCTGCGCCCGCGCACACTCTGAGCTCCCTCCGCTCGCTCGCTGCGCAGGAGAAGGTGGCGGCAGCGGCGGCTGGGGATCAGACTTGGCGGCGGATCCGAACCTGGAGTGGATCTGCTCCCTGTCCCCGTCGGTCCTGCACCTACCGGATCACGGGGGGCGGGGGGGGGGCGAGTCTTCTCACTCAATGAGGAGGCCCAGAGCACCACCTGGCTGCGCCTGTCACCGGGAGGCCATGGTCACCGGACACCGGTGGCAGAGCACAGATTGCCTAGTGGCTGGCAGGAAGCATATACTTCTGAAGGTGCAAGATCCTCTATAAAGCGGCTAACCCAGACGTGTTCTCTGATGGAGGAAAGAAATCCAAGCAAAAATGAGCAGAAGCCCTCAAGGTCTCTTGAGGTCGAGGCTCCTGGCTGGGGCAGCGTCGCTTCTACCACTTTCTCTTAGCCGCAGTTAGTCATGAGGCCAGCTCGGATTCACGGACTGGAGGCAGAGGTTGTGTTTTTTGATGGACGAGGCTGCAAACTCACATTGGAAAAGGTTGTAGATTCAAGGAGGAAGTGAAAATTGGGGCTTTTTTTTTTTTTTTTTTTTGTAATTGATGGAGCATGTGTTGAAAAGACGACGGAACCCAGCTGAAGTGTATGATTCCTCTAGCTCAAATAACAGGGTTACTGAGTTTAATCCTCAGCACCACAAAATAAATAAATAAATAACAGGGTTACATTTGGTCACAGGCACACCGTTGATCATATACTCCTTCGATTATATTTAAAAAATTAAGTGAACACGTGTAAAGATTCTTTTTTTTTTAAACTAAAATAATTTTTTTCTTTGGTACCAGGGTTTGAATCCAGGGGCGCAAAACCACGGAACCACATCCCCAGCCCTTTTTAACATTTTTTAATTTTGAGTCAAGGTCTCTCTAAGTTGCTTAGGGTCTCAAGAAGTTACTAGGCTGGTCTTTAACTCGCAATTCTCCTGCCGCAGCCTCCCAAGCCACTGGGATTATAGGGGTGTGCCACTGTGCCTGGCTAATATAGGTAATTCTTAACACCTGTAAAATGTGCTGATTAATTGATTATTAATTGATTGATTTTTAGGTACCTGTGGGGTTTTAGGGTTTTGGTTTTGTGTGGGTTTGTTTTGTTTTGTTTTTTTGTTTGATGCTAGGGATGGAACCCAGAGACACCTTAACACTGAGCTGCATCTCCTATTTTATTTTACTTTATTTATGTATTCTTTGATATGAAAGCATTTTTAAACTTTATTATTAATACTCAGGACATTAGGAATTTCCAGCTTTTTTGTTTGTTTGTTGTTTTGTACCAGGGGATTGAACTCAGGGGTACTTAACCACTGAGCCACATCCCCAGCCCTATTTTGTGTTTTATTTAGTGACAGTGTCTCACTGAGTTGCTTAGCGCCTCACCATTGCTGAGGCTGTCTCAAAGTGCTGGGATTATAGGCATGTACCACCGAGCAGCTCCTATCACCTCTACTCTTTTTACTCCTAATGTTAAACTAAAGGAGTACCACAACAACCTGGTTACTGGAAAGATGTTCACCCCAGTAGAGAAAACTTTCATCAAGGATCTTTAAAATTCAGGGCCCCATTCCACATGGACATTCAAGTCATAAAGATGTGCAAAAGAAAAAGATGTCAAATTACAGCCAAGTTATCCAGAGGAAGATGTTATACAAACTTATAAGGAAATGACAGTCTTTTTTTCTTCTTTTATGATAAATATATTTAACAACTTAGCAGAAAGACAAGCTACATTTGAAAATTGTATCATACTCTGCTAGTGATAAATAAGAACTCCTGATAGTGGAATTTTAACATAGCAATTTCATCAACAGATCTTTGAAGATTGCTTTTTTAAAAAGAGAGTTAGAACAAGGATTATGTTTGCTAAGTTCTGAGAAGTTCATCTACTGTCCAAACTTTGGATTGAAGTCCTTATTTTTTTCCTTTACTTAGAGATAGGTATATACAGTGCTGTTGTAATAATGAAACAATTGTGAAATCTACTGTAAAGCTGCACAATATAGAAAACTGTTGCTCCATCTTCTACCACATAAATGTGACTCCACAAGTTAGGAATGTTGCTGTCATATTTTTATTAAGTTGGAATTATCCCACCATGTCTAAGACCTCTCTTTAACTCCAGGTTCTCCAATTTTTTTCACAATTCTTCACGTTCTTTTTCTTTCTTTTCCTCATGTTGAGGATCTGACTTGTATGTGGCTGTCAGCTTGTCAAAGCGGTGCTGTTCATTTCCATAAATGCCTTCAACACATTGCACACTAACACCACAATAGCCAGATTCCAATGTTCGTTTGAAATCCTATAAAGACTGGAAAACATGATGGAAAGGATGACATTAGAGTTTTCTTCTATCAAACTCCTGAGGTATTCATTATTCCAATAATATAGTGCCCTTTCTGCCACTGGAAGATGGGAGTTAGATACACACTTGGCAATTTTTTTAAACAAAGGTTCTTGAATTTTAACAAATTGTGAAGTTTCAATCACATTCAAAATTTCTTCCAGCTCCCCAAAGAACATGATCTCTTTTTGACTGCATGCTTTAGGCCAAAATTTCATTAATCCCCTAATAACTGGTTCTGTGAGTGAAGGATCTTTCTCCAGAAACTGGACTATACAGTATGCCAACTGGGCGTGGAAGAGTGATAAGCTCCTGACAGTGTGTAAAGGGATCAACACTTTCACCAGAATCGTTTGTGTTCTGCCTTAAGAGGTAAAGCGAAGCCATTGATAATACTTCCTAATATTTCCAGCAGTTCGGCTACACCATTGAAGTGTTCTGTTTCATAAACGAACCTTAGAAAAAATATTGTTAATCTGTGTTCGGATAAATGCTCTAAGACCAAGAAACTTGCCATAGATTCTGTGTAGGACTGTTTTTAAGTAGTCCTGTCCCGAGCGTCTACGCTGTCAAAGAGCTCCAAAAGCTGTAATACGAATTTCTGATCTAAATATTTTTTGGCAATGCTGGGCTGGAATTCTTGGCTTTCCAAAAATCGTATGAAAAAAAATCATATACAAGCTGTAAATGACGCCTCAAGGGTAGGCTCATCTTCTTCTGGATCAAATTCATTGCTGTCACGAGGAGGGTGAGTTCTGAATACACTGCAATATACCATTCTAACTACTCCAGGGCAAGTCTGCTCTGTCCAGCAGCCTGTGCTTAGTGTAAGGTAGTCCGCCAGTTCGTTAAGAGTGGAGCGCTTGGGGCTGGGATTGTGGCTCAGCGGTAGAGCGCTTGCCTCGCATGCGTGAGGCCCTGGGTTCGATCCTCAGCACCACATACCGAGCAATAAAATAAAGACATTGTGTCCATCTACAAAAAAATAATTTAAAAAAAAAAGAGTGGAGCGCTTGCATTCTTTCATTTCAAGTCAAGTTTTGACTTGTCCCTGAAGTCAAAACTGACGCAGCCCCGCTGAGTGTCCTTAGGAACAGTTCAGGCTGCTGCGAGGTTGACCGTCTTTAGCAGCGGCAGAGGCAACGCAACAGGCTTGCCTTGGAACCTAAACTGCGAGGAACTTTGTGACCCCTTCTGGCTTTTCTGACGGCCTTCCGAGAAAATCCACCGATGGAGGAGTAGCTGTGCTGAGGACGTAGCCCTTGAAGCGTCTGGGGAAGAATCCAAAGGTGATCTGTGCTTTCCAGGGGCCGGGGAAGGGCAAGGGGCCGCAGCTGGGCGGGCGGCGGGACCAGCAGGTGCGGGAGCCCGGGCCACGGCTGTCGGGTGCAGTGGCCCCTCTAGGCTTCAGCGCCAGACCGAAGCTCAGCGCTCCGGCGGCAGCGGCGGCGGCGTCGCGATCCTCCCCCGCGGGCCTGTCCCATCAAATCCGCCCCGACGCCGCTGGGGCTCCGCCCGGGGCTCATCGCGGGCGGCGCCTCAGCTCGTAGCCCCCGACCCGCAGCGGCAGCGGCGGCAGTGAGAGGGGAAGGGAGCGAGGAAGACTCGATCTGCAGCCGCAGCGCGCGGAGGAGTCGGGAGGAGGAGCCGCTGGACCCGGAGCTCTGGCCGCGGTGGGTCCCAGTCTATCTATGCATTTTATTTGGAGACCGAGCCTGACTAAGTTGCTTAGAGCCTTAAGTTTCTGAGGCTGGTCTTGAACTCGTGATCCTCCTGACTCAGCCTTCCCAGTCACTGCGATTAGAGGGCGCACCTGGCTATTTATTTTTGATTCCGTGTTTAGTTGGTTTGAGATTGTGTCAGTTAGTTAAGGCCCACAATGGTCCTGAGTGTTTCTATTTTGGGGGGTGGAAAAGGTAAGTTTCAGTTTGTTTCTGAGAAGGCCTTTAAGATGTCCCTGTTCTGGTGACAACGAAAATAATCTATATGTATTCAGTACAGATAGAACCATTAAAGGGCTTAACTGCATAGTACCTGAACAGACTCAAGGTGCTGGAGAGACCCAGGATCTCTGCAATGGCAGAAGGCCTCCAGGTTACTTCATTCACATGGATTCAGCTTACTGCTCAGTGTGAGGCAAAGTAAAGTTGGAATTTTAAGAATGTCCCAGTAAGTGCCCCCATACTTCCTATCTGCACTTGATGGAATCTGTGGATGTTGAACCCACACATATGCAAGATTTACTATATGCTCATTTAACAGCTTTGTTCTCTGCACTGTAGTTTTTTTAGAATATGTTAAATATCTTTTTGCATTAAAAATTACATCTGTGAACGATTTAAAGATATGAAATATTAATATGTGCAAATAATAAAGGATAATGACAATTAATTATGCAATGCTGTTTGTTAAGTACTAAGTCAAATCTAAAATGCAAAGGTCAAAATTGTCAGATTAATATTTTCTGTTTTTAAAGTTGGTTGCATTGATACTAACCATAGATAACTTTAAATGTAAATATTTAATTTCTTATTTGTTGCTGTTAGTCATTTTGAAAGTTTAAAATGTGTGAGCAACCAGAGCAAAACTGCATACATTTAAACCACAAACCTGGCTAAGAGGCAAAAAAGTAGGAAAAGCATTAATTGATGTTTTACAAATTCCCACAACCACCTAGAAATAATTTTAGGAAAAGAATTTTACTTTATAAGCTCATATATGGGGACTTTTGAAAAAGAAGAATTAGTATCAATTACTTTCTTGCCTTTAACCTTTGGTCAGACTTCTTCAGTGAGAAGAGCAAGACAAGTTAATCTACATAATTTAAACTCTGTGCAATATAGGTCAGATTTTTGTTGTTGTTCGTTTTTGGTTTTTGTGCCGGGAATCAAACCTGTGTCCTTGCTCTGTTAGTCAGCTTTCCATCTTTCCATCACTGTGACAAAATATTGAGAGAACTGATTTGTAAGGCTCCCACTTTGGGAGGTTTTGTTGCTTTGAGGCCTGTGCAGTAAGGCAGCAAGCATGTCTTGGTGGGACGTACAGAACTCCCAATAGCAACACCCCCCACCCCACCCCGACTCTCCCCTGTCTTAGAGTTTCCACCAAGCACTAATAGTGCCAAACTAGGGCCAAGGGTCACATTCTAGAGCCAAACCATAGTACTAGTGCATGCTAGGCCAGTCCTGTACCACTGAGCTTTATTTCCAGTCCCCAGCTCAATTCGAAATCAAACTATACTTTTTATTATACTGCTTACATTCATGGTAAGAATTTTTTTAACTTTTACATATGTATTTTATTTCATTAGGAAAATTTAATTATGTACCAAAAGAATATCATGTTTATCAGACATAAAATAAAGATGAATAACCACTGCATATGATACCTTAAAAATATAGAACATTTTTCTGTATAGAACTTTCTCTAACACAAGTAACTAGGAGTGTAATTCAAGTTGTAAGGTATGTGCATTTCACCTCTATTGAAAAAAATCTAAATATGTTTCCCAAAGTACATTTATTAGTGCTGTTTGCTTTTATATATTAATCTGTATTGTTCCATATCTTTGTCAGCATTTAATAGTGTCCAATTGGGCATTTTTGCCAATCTGGTGGTTCTCAATGTTTTCTCCTGTGGTTTTAATTTGTACTTCCCAGATTAATGAAATAAATTGTCTTTTACTAGGAAAAAAAAGACCAAAGAATATTAAGTGACTTATCAAGATGATATGAGTTGGTTTAATCACCTAGATATTCTGCTACTCATAACAAAAAGAGCTGCAAGCCGGGTATGGTGGTGCAAGCCTGTAATCCCAGCATTTTGGGAGGCTGAGACCAGAGGATCACGAGTTCAAACCCAGCCTCAGCAACAGTGAGGTGCTAAGCAACTCAGTGAGACCCTGTCTCTACATAAAACACAAAATAGGGCTGGTGATGTGGCTCAGTGATTGAGTGTCCCTGAATTCAATTCCTGGTACCACAGGGAAAAAAAAGAGCTGCAGTTTACTTTGTGGTATCATGAGCCAGGAACCATACTTAGACTACTGCCCGCATTATTTCAATTGAACCTTGCAACTGTATTTCAAGGTAGACTGTCCTTCCACCTATTTTGGAGATAGGAAAATAAAATATCTGGGAGAGAGTTTGAGGAAACATGTACCCACATCCCACACAAACACAGGTTTTGAACACCAGGCTGAATCTGGAACCCATGTTTGAGCTCACTACTGATCTTACTGCCTTTATGGTAATTGTATATGTAGATATACAGGTAAAGGTGTATGGATATACTGTTCTTAAATATATATATGTATGTATATATGATAAATCAATAACCAGGATATGATATTATATTTGCAGATTTTTCAAACCATAACTAAATGGCCTTTCAACTGTAGGATGGATGAGGGAAATCAGGAACATGATACCCATTCTTTCTTCTTTCTACTGTACCTTCTCTACCAGAGAAACCATAAAAATCAAACACTACATTTCCCAGACCCCTTTGCAACCTAACTCTTGGAGGTACTTTAGAATTCTGTCAATCAAATGTGGCAGAACTGGAGCAGAGGCCAGGCATCTGTTGTTCCTGCTGCCACACTGGTTGTGAGGACATGTGGTTTCTTTGCTGTACCATTAACAGAGTTCCTGGGTTGTGGTCACTGGGTTGGAAGCATTGAAAGCAGGGCCTGTGGTGTCCATTCTGAGGGTACAGATGCTCACAGGCACAGTGTGATTCCGGAGCCATAAATAGTTCTGGGGTGACTGTGGTGAGTTGCTGATTATGGTGGTTTCCTAGCCTAACTTGATGGCTTCCTAGTTGTGATACAGTAGTATGACAATGATATCAGCAGTCTTTTGGTCACAAAAGGGGCCCCTCCCTTAGTGACTCATGCAGGTTAGGATAGTTTCCTGGGGCAAAGCAAGAAGATACTGCAGTCCAGGATCTACCAAAGGGGTGGACCCTGATAAATTCCTTGCCCTTTGGGGAGTGATCCTGAAGGACTGGACCCTCAGAATAAGGGTGAACTGGAGGATAACTAGTCTTCAGAGAGACTGCAGTCCAGCTTCAAGGCTTCTGATTGGACCAAAATATCTTAACTCCTGAAATGGAAATAAGTAATTCTGTTCTTATGGCTACAAGTGTGATACAAGCAAATGAAAGTAATTCTGGAGGAAGGAAATATCCTAAACTTCAAGTTCCTTCAACGGCAAGTTTTTTTTTTTTTTAATTTTTTTTTAGTTGTTGATGGATCTTTATTTTATTCATTTATTGTTTATATGTGGTGCTGAGGCTCGAACCCAGTGCTTCACACGTGCTAGGCAAACGTGCTACCACTGAACTACAGCCCCAGCCCCTCAACGGCAAGTTTTAAAACAGCATATCCACACATAGACCAAGATAATCAAGCATATATGACAATAAGAATGAGAACCAGCAGAAATGTACAATAGAAACAGAAAATATACAGAAGCTGTAGATCAGAATTCTAAGAGAAGTCTAATGCATGTCACAAATGTAATTTAAAACTTTCTAGTAACAACATTAAAAAGATAAAAATAATTTGATAATATTTCTCTTTAACTCAAAGTATTTCAACTGATATTTTTACTTAATCCTGATTATTTCAACATGTCCTCACCACAGGCCACATCTTCACTTCTTTGACTCTCACAGCCCAATCCATCCTCTTTCCCACCAAGGGCTACCAAACAAATGATTAATCCAGGGTCTACGAAAAAATAGGCATTGCCTGCAGGGTACGTGGACTCAGCCGTGGAATACTAATAACAGGGACATTGCATCTTTTCACCAAGAGTGGAGACCAAAACAATTGTGGGAAAGAATTCCTACAAAAAAAGAGGGGAAAAGTGAGCTCAAACAGTACTTGGTAAGAATGTTCTACAGGCTGATATCACACAGAGGGCAATTCTATTTCTTTGAGATGAGGATTACTGATATAACGAGATATGAAATATTCTGACAGTAACAGAAATGGATAGCATCCTTTGAAAGGAGCAATATTTTAATATTGTGGGAGAAAAATGTTTTTGCATTAAAAATTAGAAAAAAGGAATATAAAAGTTATTATCTGCTTATTTAAAGATCAAATTCAATATTTGGCACATGCCTAACAAAGCAAAATACTCTCATGAAAAATGCACGTTGCTGGCTTTACATTTTATGTTCATACACACTTTTTTAGATAAATATTAATTCACTCTATTTTTATTTTTATTTATTTATTTATTTTTGGTGCCAGGGATTGAATTCAGGGGCACTTGACCACTGAGTCACATCCCCAGCCCTATTTTGTGTTTTATGTAGAGACAGGGTCTCACTGAGTTGCTTAGCGCCTCGCCATTGCTGAGGCTGGCTTTGAGCTCGCGATTCTCCTGTCTCAGCCTCCCAAAGTGCTGGGATTACAGGCTTGTGCCACTACGCCTGGCTTAATTCACTCTATTTTTAATTCACATCCAGTAGTGCAGGAGTCAGAGCCTCAACGTTGTTTCTCATTGTTGCTGGTGTTGCTTGTTTGTTAGTTTGTTGGGGGAGGAGGGACCTTGGATAAAATGCTTTGCAAAAGAAGATTTGAGGTAGAGGGAAGGTGTCACCATGGTCTCCAACGAAGATTTCTGGTTATCATAGTTGATGCCAACCCAATTTGTTGGGGAAAGCAAGCATTAAAGTAATCTCAGTTTACTTTATCTAAATGCATGGATGCCGTGATGGTGCTGGGAAATTCCCATTTATTCATGAATTGTTCCAACAAGCTTGCTGTGATATCAAGTCACATTCAAGAAAGTCGGTTTTTGTGTCCTGGGAAGAATGGCAGACTTGGAGACTTCTTTGGAGACTCTGGCAACCTTCCTTCTGAATTAAATCCCTCAGGCAGTAGAGATGGAAAATATGAGCTGTTCACAGCAGCAAATGAAGTTATCACTGAAGAGATTAAAGATCTGATGACCAAAAGTGACATAAAGGGTCAACATACAGAAACTCTGCTGGCAGGATCCCTGGCCAAAGCCCTCTGCTACATTCACAGAATGAACAAGGAAGTTAAAGATAATCAGGAGATGAAATCAAGGATATTGGTGATTAAGGCTGCAGAAGACAGCACATTGCAGTATATGAACTTCATGAACGTCATTTTTGCAGCACAGAAACAGAATATTTTGATTAATGTTTTTGTGTTTTAGACTCCGATTCAGGACTCCTCCAGCAGGCTTGTGACATCACTGGAGGACAATTCTTGAAGGTGTCTCAGATGTGGTCCCTTGTGCAGTATCTACTATGGGTTTTTCTTCCTGATCAAGATCAGCAATCTCAGTTAATCCTCCCACCCTCAATTCACGTGGACTACAGGGCTGCTTGCTTCTGTCATCGAAATCTCGTTGAAATTGGCTATGTCTGTTCTGCGTGTTTGTCAACATTCTGCAATTTCAGCCCTTTCTGTACCATGTGTGAGGCAGCCTTCATTTCTCTTTCTCCTGTACTGAAGGCCAAGAAAAAGAAGCTGAAAGTGTCCACGTGATAAGAAAGCATTTTCTATCAGGTAAATGAGGACAGCAAGTGTCCTGGGCGTGGAAAATTTTTTTTCATAAACAGATGTGTGAAGAACTTACTTGTGGAAGCTAATGTCTAGGATCTGAGGGGGATTTGTCAGGGAAAATGGACTCTGTTAACTTGCTGTAGATAGAAACCTGACATTTTTAGTGAGAAAAATGATTAATATTGTAGAACTGTTCTCTGGAAGCTGTAAACTAAATAATGCAAACTTCCATAAGTTCAAAACAAACAAGATTTGTAATTTCAGCAGTGAATTTATTTTTCTATGTAATAGTTTTCCTTGAAATATTTCCTCAACTATTTCTATTCAATGATTTTTCTTGAAATTATTCAAAGTCCTTTTGAGTTCCAGCATAGTGTGGAAAGGTTTAAGGAATGTTGACTGGTTTAGTTTTTTCAAAGCATATCAACAAAAACCAACTTGTGTACAAAAATTTGTATATAAAGAAGTGTTAAATTTTCTGTTCTGACTATTTCATAAACTGAGTCATCTTTAAATAATTTGCTTAGATAATTTCAGATAGATTTTGTATTCTAGTTTGTACTTTTGTTAACAAATATGTAAAGATTTTGGGGATCACTTTGCAAGTATTTGTTAATTCTTGAGTTTGAAAATTGGTTTGTTGTTTAAAAATATTACTATTTCAGGACTGGGTTGTAGCTCAGTGGTAGAGCACTCTCCTAGCATGTGTGAGGCATTGGGTTTGATCCTCAGCACCATATAAAGATACACAAATAAAATTTGATGTCCATCTGCAACTACAAAAAAATTACAATTTCATAGACTAAGCATAATGGAAATCACTATTTTAAGTATAGGAGGTAAAGCATTGTAGATCTAAAAGATGAATAGTTTCAGTTGGGTGTGGTAGTGCACGCCTGTAATCCCAGCGGCTCAGGAGACTGAGACAGGAGGATCACAAATTCAAAGCCAGCCTCAGCAACTAAGCAAGGCCCCAAGCAACTCAGTGAGAACCTGTCTCTAAATGAAATACAAAAAGTGACTGAGGATGTGGCTCAGTGGTTGAACGCCCCTGGGTTCAATACCTGGTACCAAAAAAAAAAAAAAAAAATTATCATAAAAGACGAACAGTTTCAAACAAGCTAGCAAGGTTTTATTACTATTTTTTCATTTTTGAAGTGTTTTATGTACTTGCTGAGTTCTGTATTTTTAACTGTTGTGTTCATGATATATTTTGTGTAAATTTATACAACAAAATAATTTAAATTTTTATACTTGAATTATTTACTCTTAATCATGTTTATCTCATGTTCATTCAACACTTCAAACATGTACTTTATAATTGGATTCCATTAAATGTCAAACAATGTTAAAAAAAAAAAAAGATTTGAAACGCACCACAGTGAATCTCTACATCTGTACAACCACAAGACTGGGATCCTAATTAGAATAAGATGTACTACATATTTGTATAAATATACCAAATTACACTCTACTGTTATGTATAACTAAAAAGAATAAAATAAATGAATGAATAATAATAAGATTTGCAATAAGTTTGTTTCTAGTAGGAACAATTCTTGCTCCACTGTTGCTAGTTCATGAAGTGTCTGCTAGCCAGAGCTGAATAGTCGGCTATGCCCTTTCTAGGCAGAAAAATGTTCACGTGGCAGGAAACACCAAGGCATCCCATGAGGTGGCTCCAGGAATAAGTATCTTCTCAGACTCAGGTGATCATTTCACTCATCCACACGCTGGCCTGAAATGTATATTTTAAGTTATTAAATGGTGTTTACCTGATAGTTGCAGGGATCTTTCAATGATTGGATCTCGAGATAACAATGAAAGTGAGCAAGGAAACTTTAAGAGGTTAATCATAGCCAGGGGCTTCGGCATATGCCTGTGATCCCAGCTTCTCGGAGGCTGAGACAGGAGGATCGCAATTTTGAGGCCGGCCTGGAGGACTGAGCGACGTCTAGTCTCAAAATAAAACTTTTTAGGAGCAGAGAATGTAGCTTCGTGGTAGAGAGCCCCTGGATTCAATCCTCACTACCTCAAAAGAAAAAGAAAAAAAGCTTCTTTCCGTCTCCAGCAGGCAGCAGAGATGGCATTTCCTGTCTGAGCGTGGGAACTTTTCCTAAAGGGGAAGTTGCTTTTGCTTTTGCTTTCAGGGAGTTTTTCCTGAAGATTTTAGGCTCCAAGGGCACAGAATCTACTAAAAACTATCCTTGACCGCAGGCTAGCTAACAACTACCTTCAACCACGTTGATTTCAGACGGGACTTCATGGGGGCCCGAAATTCTTTGTTTTTTTCACAATAAGACGGATGAGTCCGAAGGTGGGAATGCAGATGCTTAAACACCCGGACCCAAGAAGTCCCGAGAGGAGGCAGGAAAGAGGATGAGGCTGGGGGCCCCAACTTTATCCTTTGCTTTGGGTCACCTTCTTCAGGTAACTGCAGGAGCGGCTCCATGAGGCCGGGGCGGGGAGGGGGGGGGCGAAGCCTGCGGCGAGCACCCGGCGGGAGTTGCCGAGGCACGTCTGGCCCAGCCAGTCGCAGGACGCGGGGAACCGGGGCGGGGCGAGGCACCCCGCCACACGCCTCTCCGCCCAACCAGCTGAGCGAAATTAGGAGCGGGGGAGGAGCCTCGGGCTCCGGCTGGCGCCGCGAGGCAGGTCGCCCAGTGCGCTAGAGCCTGGACCATGGCAGGCAGGGTCGGCGCTGCGCTCCTTCTGGACGTCCTGGCTCAGTTCCTCCCATACTTTCTTGGGGCGTCGCCGGCCGGTGAGTTGCAGGATCCAACTTACGGGAGCACCTCCGACCCCTTCTCAGTCTCCAGACTTCCCCTGCGGGCTCTGTCCCACCGGTCCACCTCCCCGCGGCAGGTTTTCCACCCTGTGCCTGCGGAGGGAGGGAGCGGAAGGGAGATGAAAAATTAAGGGCAGGAGGATGGGAGGGAGCGAGATGGCAGGAGAGAGCGAGATGGCTTGGTGTAGGTCCCATGCCACCTCAGCTCTTAGAAGGTGGGGTCAGAGCCTCCCTCTCCCGGGGCCAAGGAGCATGAAAGAGCCACTGTGAAAGGGTGGGCGTCTCCCCGCTGCGGGGGCATTTACTTCTGGACGCTAGGGCCTGTGTTGTGCGGTTCCAGTTAGGAACTGCCATGAACTCCACGTGGCTCCTTTGCCTAGCACAGATGCCTCTGTCGTAGGTTGTCCTGAGGCACAGTGGCAGGTCCAGTGGCTTCCAAGTTCATGTGTTATCTACTTTTTAGAATTTTCTTTTAAAGGAAAAGAAAGGTGGGCGGAGGTGTCTTGAAAATCATAGGGAGATCAGTAAAGAGAGATAGGCGAGGGGAGGAGAGGAGAGAAAGAGGAAATACTGGGGTATTGTATTGGCCAAATTCTGTTGCTATATTGTGCATGTACAAATACGTAACAACAAATACAACCATTACATACAACTATAACGCAGAAATAAAAATATGGAATTAAATTAAAATTAAAAATATCAAAAAATAATTTTCTTACATTTGAAAAATACCTATTTCAATCAGTAGGAAAATAGTTAACTAAAGTATTGTAAATCCTTCTACTAGAGAATTATTCAGACGTTATAAAGAAAGTATATCTGAAATGCATCTGTATCTGAAATGCATGTGTATTTTTGATAGATTAAAAAGAGCTAAGTGCAAAAAAAAAAAAGGAAGTTTCAGCCGGGTGAGGTGGCGCAAGCCTGTAATCCCAGCACTTAGGGAGGCTGAGATGGGAGCATTAAAGCCAGCCTCAGGAGGCGCTAAGCAACTCAGTGAGACCCTGTCTCTACATAAAACATAAAATAGGGCTGGGGATGTGGTTCAGTGGTCGAGTGCCCCTGAGTTCAATCTCCAGTACCAAAAAAAAAAAAAGGAAGTTTCTTTAGAAATATTTTTTCTTTTTAAATTGGTGCTTTATAATTATACACAATAGAACCAGGGATATAGCTTAGTGGTAGGGCTGCAAGCACCAGACCATAGGTTCAATGAAGACCTTAGAAGATAGATAGGCAGAGTTAATATTGTCAAAATGGCCATTTTATCAGAAGTGATCTACAGATTTGATGCAATCCCCCTCAAAACATGAATGACAACCTTCACAAAGTTACAGGTAAAAAAAGTCATAAAATTCGTCTGGAAGAATAAAAGAATCAGAACAACCAAAGCAATCCTGAGTAAGAAGAGCGATGCTGGAGGCATGTGACAGTCCTGGATCTCAAATTATACTATAGAGCTATAGAAGAAGAAAAACACCTGCATGGTAGTGCGGGGGGGGGGGGATATGAAGACCAGTGGAATAGAATAGAAAACACAGAGACAAATCCACCTAGATACAGTCATCTGATCCTTGACAAATGTGCCCAAAAAAATATGTTGGAGAAAAGACAGCCTTTTTAGTGGTGCTGAGAAAACTGGATATTCTTATGTAGGAAATGGAACTAGCCTGACTCTCACCCTGCAACAAAAGGTAAATCAAAATGTATCAAAGACTTAGGAATTAGACCAGAAACCTTGCAACTGCTAGAAGAAAACATAGGGTTGAACACTCCAGCATATAGGTACAGGCACCAGCTTCCTTCACAAGATACCCAAAGTACAAGAAATAAAACCAAGAATGAATAAGTGGGATGCCATCAAATTAAAAGCTTCTGCACAACAATTAAGAACATGAAGAGATAGCTGGGCGCGGTGGTTCACGCTTGTAATCCCAGCACTTAGGGAGGCTGAGACAGGAGAATCGCGAGTTCAAAGCCAGCCTCAGCAATGGCGAGGTGCTAAGCAACTCAGTGAGACCTTGTCTCTACATAAAACACAAAATAGGGCTGGGGATGTGGCTTAGTGGTCAAGTGCCCCTGAGTTCAATCCCCAGTACCAAAAAAAAAAAAAAAAAAGAACATGGAGAGCCTATATGATGGGAGAAAATCTTTGCCAGCTGTTCCTCTGAGAAGGGATTAGTATCCAGAATAAAGAACTCAAAAAACTTATCACCAGAAAAACCCCAAATAACCCAATCAACAAATGGGCAAAAGAGCTAAACAGATTTCCCAAAAGAAGAAACACAAATGGCCAACAAGTATATGAGAAATGTTTTACATTCTTAGCAATCACAGAACAGATTTCATCTCATGCCAGTTAGAATGACAATCACCAAAACTACAAACACCAAAAATTGCTGATGAGAATGTGGTGGGAAAGGTACTTTCACACATTGTTCATTGGGCTGCAAATTGGTATAACCAGTTTGGAAAGCAGTATGGAGATTTCTCAAAATACTGGGAATGGAACTGCCATATGACCCAACTATTTCACTTCTTATTTCTCCAAAAGAACTAAAATCAGTATACTTTAATGATATGTGCTAACTATTGTTTATACAGCACAATTCACAGTAATTAAGTTAAGGATTCAGCCTAGGTGCTCATCAACACTGAATGGATAAGGAAAATGTGCTATATTTTACACAGTGGGGTTTAATTGAAGCATAAAGAATGAAATTACATCATTTGCTGGTAAATGATGGAACTGGAGAACATCATGCTAAGTGAAATAAGACAGACTCCGAAAGTCAAAGGTTGAATGTGTTCTCTCTCATAGCTAGAAAAGGAAAAAAGAAAAAGAATTTAAAAATAAAAGAGGGATCTCATGAAAATACAGGGAAAGAGAAAACAATAGACTAAAAAAAGTGGCTGGAGAAGGAATGAAGGGAGAGTATTAGCAAATACTAGCTAACAAAATGTGCCAGACTGTGCTATATACATGTATAATATGACATCTTAGTATTATGTAAGATTATTATGAACCATTACAAATATTTTACACACATGGATATTTTTCTCCTTTTTAAATTAGTCCATTATAATTATACATAGTAGGACTGGGAGCAGAGCTGGGTGGTAGAGTGCTTGCCCAGCATTTGCAAGGCCTGGGTTTGAGCGCCAGCATGGCTAAAAAATTAAGTAAAATAATAGTACAAATCATTATGACATATTCATTTCATACATGCATACGTATAACATAATTTGAACAATTTCATTTCCCAGTACCTCCCCTTTCCTCCCTTCCTCCCACCCCTTGATCCTATTTCTCTACCCTACTGTTCTCCCTTCTGTTTTTATATTTTTTTCTTTTTTTCTCGTTGAGCTCCACATATGAGAAAAAATATAGGACTTTTAACTTTCTGAGTCCAGTTTATTTTACCTAACATGATCCTCTCCAGCTCCATCCAGTTTCCTGCAAACAATATAATTTTGTTCTTCTTTAGGTCTAAATAAAACTCCATGGTATGTATATACACTTACTTTACCCATTTGTCTGTTTACAGACAAATAGGCTGGGTCTATAACAATTGGCCTCTGGTCAATGGTGCTGCTATAAACATGGATATACCTTCATCTCTATAGTATTCTGACTTCAATTCTTTTGGATAAATACCAAAGATTGGGATAGCT
Source organism: Geosciurus inauris (assembly GCA_004024805.1). Lineage (NCBI taxonomy): Eukaryota > Metazoa > Chordata > Mammalia > Rodentia > Sciuridae > Geosciurus > Geosciurus inauris. The sequence continues at coordinate 21,964 of PVHX01016174.1, forward strand.
GGATCATGTGGTAGTTTCATTCCTAATTTCACAAGTAGCTGATTTTTAAAAGTGGTTATACAAATAACCCAATCAATAAGTGGGCAAAAGAACTAAACATATTTTTCTAAAGAAATACAGATGGGCAACAAATACATGAAAAACTACACTAAGATTTTATCTCCAACTAGAACGGCAATCATCAAGGATACAAATTATAATTAAAGCTGGTAAGGATATTCAGGGGCAGGAGAGGGGAAAACATGCAAAAGTGGTAGGAATGTCGGTTAATATGGCTGCTTTTGAGCTACAAGAGCAGAGTTGAGTAGTTGTAACAAAGACTGCAAAGCCTAAAATATATAATAGTAATTCCTATACAGAAAATCCAGGGCCCAGGCTGGGAATAACACAGGAGAGGATAGAGTTGACATACATGTGTCCTTCAAGATTTTAGGTTGGCACAAATCTGTATGTTCTGCAGGATGAGATATTACTTTAAACATAGTATCTGGGGGAGAAGCAGTATCAGCAGATTGTACTTGGCCTTCCCTACTAGGGTAGCTCTGATTCCACAAGTGACTCACTAAGCCCATGATTGTTCATTTCTATTACAAATTCAGGGAATTTAAAATGACTCGTATTACCAGGACCAGAGACAGGTCCATTCATTCCTGACTCCACATGCACCTTGACAGTACCAGGGGGCCATGGTGATGCTTCAGATGCCTGGATAGGAGGTCCACTCACACTGTCTCCAGGATGAATGTTTGCATGTTTTGTTTCTCTTGCACAGAGACCCAAGTGAATGGGAGGATGGCCTTTTGGGGCAGGCTGAAAGGGGACACTGAACTGACTACTGGATGAGAGGGTCCCTCCTGATAGGAGCCTGGCTCTCCTAGGAATGAGGTCAGGCTCTGAGATATGGCTGAGGTCTGAATGCTGAGCAAACAACCTGACTTTTGGTGGGTGTCAGTATTCAGCCTCCTGATCATCCATCCTTGGGTTTTGCTTTACTTCTTGAAATCAGGCAGAATATGGGTTGCCTGCCCAGGTGCCTTGCCATGAGGTTGCCTGTGATCTCTCAGCCCCAGGCTTAGCTCCCTGAATATCAGGCCCCTGCCTGGCTTCCTCCTTTTTGACTGTATGCATCATTGCAACCCTTTCCTCCACCTGTTCATCGCCTCCACTTGGGATCTATCAGTATTTCTCTTCCCCTTTACTTCTGGGACCCAGTTCTGAAACTCTGACTTCCAGATAGACCTCAGCCTTTAGCAATCATCATCTAGACAATGCTGGTGCCCTTGTGAGCAAACTTTTTATTTTACATTATTAACTGATACATAAAAACAAAAATTATGCAGATTAAGGGGTGCCATGTGAAGTTTTGATACATGAGTACATTATATATGTTCAAAGCAAGTTACACTTACATATCTCTGAGAATTTCAAAATCATTTCTTTTTTATTTTTATTTGAGCATTATAGTTATACATGGTATAGCTGGATTCATCCCAACACAATCACACATGCATAGAATCTGACCCACTCCATTCGGTCCCTGTTCTTCCCCCACTCCCGCTCCCTTGAACCTCCCCTTGCTCATCATTTATCCATCTTTGATTGAAGTTTTCCACCCACACATAAAGGTGAAGTTCTCTGAGGTATATTTATATATGCATATAATATAATTTTGTTAAGTTCATTTGGCATTTCCTCCCTTTTCTGTCTTTCCTCTCTCCCTGTTTCCTCCTACTCCACTGATCTTCCCTATATCTTTATGATATCTGATTCTCCCCCCCCCCCTTTCTTTCCCTTATTTCTCTCCAGCTTCCAAGCATAAGGGAAACATTTGACCCTTGACTCTGAATCTGGCTTATTTCACTTAGCAAGATGTCCTCCATTTTCATCCATTTACTGGAAAATGTCATAATTTCATTATTGTTTATGGCTGAGTAAAACTTCAGTATGTCTATATACCACATTTTCTTGATTCATTCGTCCCTTGATGGGCCTCTGAGCTGATTTCATAATTTGGCTGTTGTGAATTGTGCTGCTACACACATTAAAGTAGTTGTATCATTATAGGATTCTGATTTTAGATCTTTTGAATAAAGATCAAGGAGTGGGATAGCTGAGTTGTATGGAGGTTTCATTTCTAGTTGTTTTTTTTTTTTAAGGAATCTCTGTACTGCTTTTGGAAGTGTTGTACTAATCTGCAGTACCACCAAGAATATGAGTGTATCTTTCCCTCCACACCCTCAGTAGCATTTATCATTATTGTTAGGTTGGGTCAGGGTCCAGGACGTCCAATTAGGGGGACCAGTCAGCAGCTGCAAAGCAGAGCTGCAAGCCAGATGCTGACGTCCCCAGTAGACACGCCTCCTGTCAATCAGTGGGTTTTCCTGACCTATCCAGGAAGGACTCTGGCCTTCTCTTTCTGCCCCAAGCCCTCCCCTTCCTGACCCGGCTTTCTTGAAATTCTCTGTGCACTGAAGCCCCGATGCCATTCCTCTCGGACACACTCTGATGGACGAGAGGATTCAGCCAAGAGCATGTATTCCAATAAAGTCTTGCCAAGTGGCTTAATTCATCTCCTCCTTGGTGGTCTAGTCTTTATTATTATTTGTGTTCTTGATAGTTGTCCTTCTGAATGGAATGGGATGAAATCTTGTTGTAGTTTTGCATTACTCTCATGTGTTTCTCTGATGCTAGTGATGTTGAACTTTTTTTTTCATGTATTTGCTGGCCTTTTGTGTTTTTTTGTGAAAGATGTTTATTCTGCCCATTTATTTGGGTTATTTGGGTTTGAGGTGATACATTTTTTGAGCTCTTTATATATATTAGGGATGTTAATCTTCTGTCAGAGAAACAGTGGCAAAGAATTTCTCTTTATGCCCCTTTTTCCCTTGCTATGCAGAAGCTTTTTTATTTGATGGCATCCTACTTACTTATTCTTGATTTTATTTTTTGAGACTTGCGGATCTTGTTAAGGAGGTTGGTGTACTGTTGACCATTTTTTTCTAACAGTTGCAAGTTTTCTGATCTAATTCCTAAGTCCTTGATCCTTTTTGTTTGACTTGTGTGCAGGGTGAGAGATTCAGATCTAATTTCATTCTTCTACATATGGATATCCAGTTTGTCCTGCACCATTTGTTATAAGGCTGTATTTTCTCCAATACATCTTTTTGGCAAATTTGTCGACTCTCAGATGGTGAACAATACATTTTTGACTTGATTTCATTCAAGAAATCAAGAAGGAAATTTAAAAATATCTAGAGTCAAATGAAAAGGGAAACAGAATCTTTTAACAGTAAGAGCAGATACAAGAGGGAAACTTAATAGTCATTAATGCCTACATTAGAAACAGAAACCTAATGATGCATCTCAAGGCCTTAAAAAAAACAAATTAGCCCCCAAATCAGTAGAAGGATAGAAGTCATAATAATCAGAACAGAAATAAATGAAATAGAGTCTGAAAGAATGATACAGAGGATCAATGAAATAAAGAATTGGTTTTTGAAAAGATAAACAAAATTGACAAATTCTTAGCCAACTAACCAAAAGAAAGAAGATGCAAATGAATAAACTTAGAGATGAAAAAGGGGATATTACAACAGATACTATTGAAATCCAGGGAATATTTTCAAACATTATGTAACAATAAATTAGAAAATCTAGAAAAAATGGACAAATATCTAGACACCTATGACTTACCAAAACCAATCCAAGGAGATATTTTAAAAAACAACTTCATCAATAACCATAACAAGACAATGAGATTGAAACAGTAACAAAAATTTTCCCAGCAAAGAAAATCCAAGGAGCAGAGGGATTCACAACTGAGTTCTACAGATTTTAAAGACAAATAACAGTGCTCCTTAAACTATTCCATAAAATAGAAAGGAAGGAATGCTTTCAAGTTCATTCTATGAAGCCAGTATTAGCCTGCTACTAAAACATAGTAAGGACATATCAATAAAGAAAACTATAGACTGATATGCATGATGAACATAGATACAAAAGTTGTCAATAAAATAGTTGTATATTGAATTCAATATCACATTAAATATGAACATACCATGATCAAGTTAGTTTTATTCCAGAGATACAAGATTGGTTCAACGTAGGCAAATCAGTAAATGTAATATACCACAAACATAGAATCAAGGATAAAAATCATATGATCATCTCAACACATACAAGAACACAAACAGGAAAAGCCTTTCATGAATTTCAACATCTCTTCATGATAAAAACCTATGTAAAGGACCAATCGTGCACATGCAGAGGAGGAGACTGACCACGCTGCAGTCTCCCATCAACCAACAGGTGGCTGACCTGGCCTACTTTCATCTAGAGACAACAGCCAAGACTGGGAACCTTTTCCCCGAGGTCCCTGCAGGCCTGGTTACACCAGAGGTGAGGTATTGGTAACCTGCACAGACACTGCGAGATTCTAGGGTAGAAACTAGTAGCTCAGATTAGCCCTGCTAGAGGGAAAGACACATGAACAATATGACAAAATAAGAGAAGAAAATGCCCTAATCAAACCAAGATGCTACAACAATAGAATCAATTCACAGCACAGTAGATGAAATGTCAGAGGAGTTCAGAATGTGCATGATTAAAGTGGTCTGTGAAGCACAGAATAATATAAGGGAGCAAATACAAGCAACAATTGATCACACCAACAAAGAGATAAGAGCAAACACAGGGAGCAAAAGATTACTTCAAGAAAGAGATAGAGACTCTGAAAAAAAAAACAAGCAGAAATCCTTGAAATGAAAGAAATAATAAATCAAATTAAAAACTCAATATAAAGCATCACCAACAGATTAGATAACTTGGAAGACAAAACTTCAGACAATGAAGACAAAATATGTAATCTTGAAAATAAAGTTGACCACACAATGAAGATGCTAAGAAACCATGAACAGAACATCCAGGTGTTATGGAATAACATGAAAAGACCAAATGTAAGAATTATTGGGATAGAAAAGGCACAGAGTTACAAACCAAAGGAATGCACAATCTCTTCAATGAAATAATTTCAGAAAATTTCCCAAACATGAAGAACGAATTGGAAAATCAAATACAAGAGGCTTACAGGACACCAAATGTACAAAACTACAACAGATCCACATGAAGTCACATTATAATGAAAATGCCTATCATACACAATAAGGATAGAATTTTAAAAGCTGCAAGAGAGAAGGTTAAGATTACATACAGGGGGAAATCAATTCAAATTTCAGCAGATTTCTCAACCCAGACCCTCAAAGCCAGGAGATCCTGGAAAAACATACATCAAGCTCTGAAAAAAATAGGTGCCAACCAAGAATCTTATATCCAGCAAAATTAAGCTTTAGATTTGTTGACAAAGTAAAAACCTTCCATAGTAAACAAAAGTTAAAAGAATTTACAGTGAGAAAGCCTGCACTAGAGAGAGTTCTTGGCAAAATATTTCATGAGGAGGAAATGAAAAACAACAATGAAAATTGGCAAAGGGAGGAGCTACACTAAAGGAAAAGCCAGTCAAAGGAGAAATCAAGTCAAGCTAAAAACTAAAAATAAACTCAAATAAATGGGAATATAAGCCATATTTCAATAATAACCCTGAATGTTAATGGCCTAAACTCATCAATGAAAAGACATAGACTGGCAGATTGGATTTTTAAAAAGACTCAAATTAAATTGTGTAATTCACACTGATGTTGGCTCAGGGCTACACATACAATGGAGAAAAGGACTGTTAGGAACATCAGCTGAACATAAACATTGGTTATTGTGTTATTCAATGAATTTCTTATCCTTACTCCTCTATAGCTGTATAAGGAAAGCAATTATTTTTCTCTCTTCTTTCAAAATTTGTCTTTGTTTTTAGTTTTCTGTAATTTGGATATGAGATAGCTAGGTATTACTTTATTTATTCACCTATTTATACTTGGTACTTATCCTACTTGATATTTTCTCCAAATCTGTGCTTTTTAATCTCATCTTAGTTTTTGGAAGTTTTTCAGATATTTTTACTTCAAATATTTTTTCTGCTCTGTTTCCTTTCTTTTTGTATTCTAATCATGCATGCTTTATTCTTTGATATTGTCCCATAGTTCTTGGGTTGCTTTTATTTCCTTTGTATTTTAGTATGGGAAATTTTTAATTAACTTATCATCAAGATCATGGTTTCTTTCCTTGACCATAACCTAACTGATGACATCAGAAGGCATTCTTCCTTTCTATTTCAGCATGTTTGATTTCTAGAATTTTGTTTTGATTCTTAAAGTTTCCATTTTCCCCAACATAGTTTATAAATTTTTGCATGCTGTATACCTTTTTCCCATTAGAGTATTTGACATATTAATCATAATTACTTTAGGTTTTTTTTTTTAACTTGGCAATTCAAACATGGATGATATGTTTGAGTCTGATTTTTTATCTTTTTTTTTTTTTTTGGTACTGGGAAATTGAACTCAGGGTTATTCGACCACTGAGCCACATCCCCAGCCCTAATTTGTGTTTTATGTAGAGACAGGGTCTCACTGAGTTGCTTAGTGCCTTGCCATTGCTAAGGCTGGCTTCAAACTTGTGATTCTCCTGTCTCAGCTACAGGCATGCGCCACTGCACCCAGCTTGATTGTCGTCAGATTCATTTTAACATGTCTTCTGGGCTATCTTGTAATTTTTTGTTGAAAGCCAGACATGTTTTATTGAATGATTTTTTTAAATGAGGTAAATAGGCCACTGATAAGAGTATTTTATCTGGTGATAAAATATCTGGTATTTAGTGCTTGCTTGCAGCTAAAGGTACCAGAGGCTTTAAGTTTTCATCCTGTACTCTTTTTTATCTCACTGTTTGAGTTTCCTTAAACTCTATTTCAGGGAGAAAGAGTCTGTGTGTTACAACTCTTTCAGCTGTAATTGATTGTTATTATACCAGATCCTTGCTGTTGTGCAGGTTGGATATAGGACAAAGAAGTTTTTTCTAATCTTATTCAGTCTTTAAGTGGGTCTATGTCTGAGGACTATGACTTTCACAAGTGTTTCATCAAAGTGTACCACCCCTACTGGTACCTTTACTCTCTTCTCTAACTGCAGCATTCTCAATATTTTTCTTCGAAACTTTGTCCTTAATTGACTTTGTTTTTAATCCACAACCTAATCCTATCAGAGACATGAGGTCTGGAATCTTCAGTGGGAAACTGGTGGGGTATTTGAAAGGAAAACTGTGGAACTGTGAGGGTTTCCCTAAGTCTATAGGACCCAAAGGTTTCCTTAATCTCAAATTCGTCCATATTCTGTCTCTAGCCATTTTTCAAGATTATATATACCAGTTGACAGCTCTTGCAGTACATTGTTGGGTGTAAGAAATATAATTTGATTTTCAGACATTTTTGTTATTGTAAGGATAAGATTGATGACTTGATTATTTACCATATCAGAGATGAAAGATGAAGTCAGTTTCTTAATTTTAAAACAATGTGTAAAAACTTGTTTAATTTTATTCATTCTTTCCATTTCTGTATTCTTTTTTCCATCTCTGATTTTTTTTCCCCATTTTATCATCCATTCTATCTGGGAAATGCTTTTGTTGAATACTGAAAACCAATATGAAAAAACCCTATGTAAAGTAGTTATAAAGGATCATGCCTTAACATAAAAATATTACCATGATATATGTATTTTGTGCCATAAATTTTCCACTGAATATTGTATTTACTCATGCCAATAAACATATCTCAAGACCATTACATTTAATAATAGTATAATTGCCCATGTTGTAAGTATAACATTATTTATTTTATGATTCTATAATAAGTAATCCCTGTAGTTAAATATTTGTCATCTGTGATTTTCTTCAAATTGTCATAGCAACATAATTATTAGATTAAATGACTTCAGTTTTTTATACTTCTTCATCTTAACATATTCATATACTTGATGATCAAAACATTTAAAAAAGTTCTCTGTGTGCTATAGTTTGCATTCTGAATGTCCCCCAAAGGTCCATGTGTTAAGGCTTAGTCCCCACAGTGGTGGAACCTTTAAGGAGTGGGGCCTGATAGGAGGTCTTTAGGTCACTGGGAATGTGTCCTTGAAAAGGACTGTGGGACCCTAACCTCTTGCTCATGTTCTCTTTGCTTCCTGAACTTTAGCTTAGTGGTTTTGGCCTGACACATGCTCTCACCATGCTGCCTCACCACAAGCCCAAAGCCTTAGGGCCAACTGTTCATGGATCAGAACCTCCAAAACTGTCATCCAAAATAAACCTTGGTTAATTAAAAATTTTGGTAGTAGGGATTGAACCCAGAGATGCTTAACAATTGAGCCACATCCCCAGCCCTTTTTGATTTTTTAGTTTGGGACAGATTTCACTAAGTTGCTCACAGCCTCACTAAGTTGCTAAGGTTGGATATTGGGCATGTGATCCTCCTGCCTCAGTTCCCAGAGCCACTGGGATTACAGGTGTGTGCCACCATGCCCAATGTGGTGTTATGTTTTTTGAGTATTTCATGTATTCTGGATATCAATCCCCTGTCAGAGGAACAGCTAATGAAGATTTTCTCCCATTGTTCGGGCTCTCTCTTCATGCTATCATTTCATTTGCTGTGCCAAGTCTTTTTAATTTGATGGCACCACATTTATTGACTTTTCATTTTCTTAAGCTTTAGGGGTAATGTTAAGAAAGTAAAGGCCTGGGCTGGGCTGTAGCTCAGTGGTAGAGCACTTGCCTCGCATGTGTGAGGCCCTGGGTTCGATCCTCAGCACCACATACAAAGTAATAAAATAAAGACATTGTGTCCATCTACAACTAAAAAAATATATTAAAAAAAAAAAAAAGAAAGTAAAGGCCTGCACTTATATGATGGAGTGTTGACCCTATGTATTATTTTAGCAATTGCAAGGTTCTGGTCTAATTCCTCAGTCTTTGATCCATTTTGATTTGACTTTTGTGAAGGGTGAGAGATAGGAATCTAATTTCTAATTCCTCTAATATGAGGATATCCAGTTTCCTTTGCATCATTTGTTGAAAAGGCTGTCTTTTTTCCAACACATATTTTTTCACTTTTGTCAAAGATCAGATGACTGTATCTATGTGGATTTGTCTCTGTATTTTCTAATCTGTTCCATTGGTGTTTGTGTCTATTTTGATGACAATACCATGCATTTTTTTGTTACTGTTGCTCCACAGTATAATTTGAAATGAGGTATTGTAATTCTTCCTGCACTGCTCTTCTAGCTCAGGATTTCTTTGGCTATTCTAGGTTACTTATTCATCTGAATAAATTTTAGGAATACTTTTTTCTAGTTCTGTAAAGAATGTCATTGGTGGGTTTTTTGGGTTTTTTTTTTGTTTGTTTGTTTGTTTTTTTTTGGTCTTTTGGGTTTTTTTGGTACCAGGGATTGAACTCAGGGGTACTCAACCACTGAGTCAATCCTATTTTATCAACCACATCCCCAATCCTATTTTGTGTTCTATGTAGAGACAGGGTCTCACTGAGTTGCTTAGCGCCTCGCTGTTGCTGACGCTGGCTTTGAAATCATGATTCTCCTGTCTCAGCCTCCCAAAGTACTGGGATTACAGGTGTGCGCCACTGTGCCCGGCTGTCATTGATATTTTAATGGGGCCAGTATTAAACCTATATATTACTTTGGAGGTATGGCCATTTTGACAATATTAAGCCTGCCTGTCCAAGAACATAGGAGGCCTTTCCATCTGAGGTCTTCTTCAATTTCTTTCTTTAGAGTTCTTTAGTTTTCATTGTAGAGATATTCATCTCCTTGGTTATATTAATTCTCAAGGCTTTGGATGGGTGTTTTTTTATTGGTTTGGTTTTGTTTGGGTTCTTGGTTTAGGGTTTTGTTTTTTTGTTTGTTTGTTGGGATTATTTTGAGTAAAGTGATTTTCCTTATCTTCTTCTCAGCTGAATCACTGTTGGAGTATAAGAAAGCTATTTACTTATGAATGTTGTTCTTATATCCTGCTACTTTGATGATTTCATTTATCATCTATAGAAAGTGTTTTGGTGAACTTTTTTGGGTCTTCTAGATATAGGATCATGTCATCAGAAAACAGAAATAGTTTGACTTCTTCTCTTCCTATTTGTGTCCCTTTAATTTCCTGCCCTTGCCTACTGCTCTGGCTAGAGTTTCAAAACCTAAATTGAATAGAAGTGGTGAAAGTGGACATCCTTGTCATAATCCTGATTTTAGAGAAAAAACTTTCAGTTTTTCTTCTTTCAGTATGATATTGGCTTTGGGCTTGTCATATAGTCTTGATAATGTTGAGGTATGTTCTTTCTACACCTAGTTTCTCCAGGGTTAACATGAATGGGTGCTGTTTCTTATCAAAGGCCTTCTTTGCATCTACTGAGATGATCATGTGATTCTTGTCCTTAATTCTACTTATGTGGGGAATAGTATTTATTGATGTGCACATGTTGAACACATCTTACATTCCTGGGATGAATCCCACTTGATTGTGGTGTATTATCTTCTTAAAATGTTTTTGTATATGGTTTGCTAACATTTTATTATGGATTTTTGTATCTATGTTCATTAGGGAGATTGGTCTGTAGTTTGCTTTCCTTGATGTATCTTTGTCTGGTTTTGGTACCTAGGTTATACTGACTTCCTAGAATGGATTTGTGAGTGTTCCCTCCCTTTCAATTTTATGGAATAATTTGAGAAAGACTGGTGTTGGTTCTTCTTTAAAGGTCTGGTAGAACTCAGCTGAGAATCCATCTGGTCCTGGGCTTTTCTTTGTTGGAAGACTTTTAATTGCCATTTCAATTTTATTACTTGATATTAGTTTATTTGGGTTTTCTATGTCTTCCTTGTTCAATTTGGGTGGTTGTAAGTGTCTAGAAATTAGCCAATGTCTTCCAGGTTTTCCAATTTATTGGAGTATAAATTTTCAAAATAGTTTCTGATGATCCTCTGAATTTCAGAAATGTCTGTGATAGCATCTCTTTTTTTACCTCCAATTTGGTTTATTTGAGTCTTCTCCTTTTTTTTGGGTTAGTATGGCTAAGGGTTTATCAAACTTATATATATCTTTTTAAAGAACCAAGCATTTGTTGTATTGATCCTGTGTATTTTTTTAATTCTCAATTTCCTTATTTTGGGCTCTGACCTTAATTAGTTCCTATCTTCCACTGATTTTGGGATTAGTTTGTTCTTCCTTTTTTAAGGCCTATAGGTGAAGCAGAAGCTTATTTATTGGAGATCTTTCCATTTTTTTAATGTTGGCATTCAGTGCTATCAATTTTTCCCTTAGAACTGCTTTCATACTATCCCAGAGATTTTGATATATTGTATCTCACTTCCCACTTGTTCCTAAGAACTTTGTGATTTCTTCTCTAATTTCTTCTATGATCCACTATTCATTTAAGAGTATTGTTAAATCTTCATGTGTTTATGTGGTATCTATTATTTTTCTTGCTGTTGAATTCTAGTTTCATTCCATTATAATCTTATAGGATGCATGCCATTATGACAAAAATTTTTTGTATTTACTAAGACTTACATTGTGACCTAGAGTATGTTCTATTTTGGATAAAGTTCCATGAGCTTATGAGAAGAAAGTAAATTCAGCTGTTTAGGGGTGAAATATTCTGTAGATGTCTATTAGGTCCATTGAGGTATACTATTAATTAGGTTGAAGATATCTTTATTGATTTTACATTTGGATGACCTCTCTTGGTGATAAGAGTTTGTTGAAATCACTCAGTATTCTTGCATTGGAGTCTATGTGGAATTGAATGACAAGAAGTTATTCTTTTTATGTAATTAGGTCTACTGACATTTGGGATATATACAGTTATTACTGTTATATCTTCTGGTTGAATTTCTCCCTTTACCTGTGTGGTGGTATTCTTTGTTCTGATTAATTTTGCTTGAAATGTGCTTTGTCAGCTATGAGAAAAGCTACTCCTGCTTTTCTTTAGACTCCATTTGCATGGAATAATTTTTTCATCCTTTTACCTTCAGCCTGCAGGTGTCCTTGCCTATTAGATGAGTCTAGTACAAACACCAAAGAGTTGGATCTTGTTTTTTGATCCATTCTGCTAATCTACATCTTTTAATTGGGGAGTTGAGACCATTTACATTCATGTTACTATGCATATGTTTATAGTTTCCTGCCACTTTTGTTTGTTTGCTATATTTAATTCTGTCTTGATTTTCATTTCTTTGGTTGCTCTTCCAATGATCTTCATCTATTGGACGGTTTTGCAGGTTTTTTGGGGGGGTTCCTCTGGGTGCAGTTTAACTTTGAGTATTTTTTATAGTGCTGGCTTGGTGGTCATAATTTATTTTATTTTATTCTTGTCATGAAAAGATTTTATTTCCCAATTGATTTTGAAAGAAAGCTTTGCTGGATATAGCAATCTTGTCTGGCAATTATTTTCTTTTAGAACTTGGAATATCTCAATTCAGGCCCTCCTTCATTTCAGGGTCTGATTTGAAGTGAGCCTTATTGGCTTACCATTAAATGCAACCTAATATTTTTCTCTTTTGGCTTTTAATATTCTGTCCTTATTTTCTATGTCAGGTATTTTGACTATGATGTGTCTTTGAGAAGTTCTATCTTGTCTATTTAGGATCCTATACACCTTCTGTATGTAGTTATCTATCTCATTTCTGATATGGGGGAATTTTTTCTGTTACTATCTCATTGAAATATTTCTTAATGCCTTTACCCTTTATCTCCATGTTCTCTTCTATCCCAGTTATTCTCAGATTTGCTCTCTTGATGCTCTCCCAGAATTCTTGTATATTCTGATTATGGTCTTCCATTTTTATTTTTATTTTTATTTTTTTATTACCAAATGATTTAATTGGTGGTATGCTGCTTCTAGGACACCCAAGTCTTGGGGACCCAATGACTGTTCCCCAAAAAGAATCACAAAGTGGGATTGTCTACAAGCCCCAGATGACAACTGTTTCCTCTACACAAGGTCATTCCCCCTGGCAGCCCTTTGGAGAGGGAGCAAGGCCTAGGAAAGGGAGACCCTCTTGGGAGGGTCTAGCCTTATGGGTTCCCTAAGTCTCCAGCTCAGCAAAGTTCCAACCCAGACTGGAGGGGAGAAAGGAGGGGAGTACTCCACAGCCAAACCACCTCTACCTCACCACCAGAAAAACCCAAAACCCCAAAGGAAGGAGGGTTAGGGTTAGCCTCTGGGGTTGAAATGGGTCAGGTACCTTGCTGATTAATTGCAAATCACCACCTCCTCCATGTGCACTCCGAGCTTTTGGAAATGGGACAAACAGAAGGACAATAGGCCAGGGGGGCGTCAGCCCAGACAAGGGGCAGCAGGAAAAACACCAGCACTTGCTTTGAGGCCAGTTTGCTATCATTCGTGAGAATGTGTCATTGCATTTACTCAAGGGGAAGGAGAGGGAAGGCTGGAGATGAGGAGGCAGAGGTAGGGTGGGCACGGGGAACCCACAAACAGGGCAGGAGGCAGGGCGCTGGCGTTGCCAGGTGGATGCTGAGGGAGAAGCCCACACCGAGGCCGGCTCCCTCCCCTGGTTCTTGATGTCTGCAGACTGAAGACGTCCTCCCCCAGGAGGCCCAGGGTGGAACCTCCGCAGCGCAGCCTCGCCTCACCCCTGCTCAGCGCTGTAGGCAGGAGAGGCGCCCAGAAGCCCTCCTCCTCTCCTCTCCTGCCTCCCCCACCCGGGCGATGGCTGCTACAATTTGTGGTTACAGCTTTACACGTCAGGAAAAAAGGGGAAAAAAAGTCTGCAGAATGTCTCACACTGGGGAAAAAAAGAATTGCGAAATCGAGTGGAAAAAAGACCTGCGAGTGGGCCTGGCGAATGGGATTATTAAAGCTTCGTGGGGACCGCGGCTCGCCCTGCCACCCCGCCAGCCTCTGGGAGAGGAGCCGCGCCTGGCCGGCCGGGACCCCAGCCACAAGGGCCCCGGAGGAGAGGCCAGGCGCCCCGCCCCCGCCCCCGCCCCGGCGCAGCCGGCGTCCCGCCTGGGTGTGGGGCTCCGGCCGCGGAAGGCAGGGCTGCGCGCCGTCTGGACGCGCTGAGCTGAGATACCGCATTTCGGAGTTCGCCCGCCTGGCAGTGATTACTGCAGGGGTGTGGCAGCACTAGGCCGGTCCTGCTGCCAACAGTCCCAGCCGGAAAAAGTTCGTCACAGGTCTGGAAGCGGCTGACACAGTGGGCAGCGGCCGCTCGGCCCGAAGCCCGCAGGAGGAGGCCGGGCAGGGCTGGGCGTTGGCGCGCGGAAAAGGGCAGCGGCAGGCGAGCTCGGAGCCCAGCGCCTAGGACCCCACCGGCGCCCCTCCTTTTTCTTCCTGGCATACTGGGTATTCAAGCTTATTTCCCCCATCTTCAGGGCCTGAAGTTCTGTCTTCCAAACTGGACGTCCTATTTTCTAGGCAATCTAATCTGTTGGTGATGCTTGTAAGGGAATTTTTCATTTGATTCACTGTGTCATTCATTTACAGCTATTCTGATTGGTTTCTTTTCGATATCTCTATCTCTTTATTGACATGGCTATTCATCTGTATTTATCCTTATTCAATTGTTAGATCTTCTTTTAGTTCACTGAACATTTCAATAATTAGTTTTTCATGGTCTTTATCTGGAATTTCATAAACTTTCATATCTGTGGGATCCTTTGTTGGAGGATTGTGAATGGGTTTTGGCTTTTGGGGGGGGGATTGCCTGTTTTCCTCATATTTTCTGAGATCTTGGATTTTCACATCAAATGACATGGATTTCCTTTCCTCTTATACACGTGTGCCTTTGTCTGTAGTTATCCTTTTTGTTGGGGTATCTCTCTCTGTTTCTGATATACTAGTAGATGTCCAGGAGTGAGACCTGAGATTGCCCTCTGGTTGTTCTTCCTTGGAGTGTGGTTGTTAGTTTCAGGTTTTTGTCTCCCCCATTCTATGTGTTGAAGTATTGTTGAGGCTTAGGTGGGGCTAGATCATGTGTGGGCTGAGATTCGCTGTTACTTGGCTGAGTTGTGAGTGTTGCTTGGCAACAGTAGAGGATCTCTACTCTGTGAACTTGGGTGTCCCAATTACTTTCAAGCCCCTCTTAGAGGAAGAGGGAGCCAGGAATTGCACTGTTAGCAACAGATATACAGCCTTAATATTAATGCCCAGTGTCTACTTTGACATGTAACACTAACTGCCAACACTTATAGGAATGGTGGGGTCAGCAGTTAACATCAATATGAACAAGAAAAAACTATGAACTAGATCAGGCATTAAACAACAGGTATTTACTACATAATTCACTATTAATAATCACAGCAACATGAATGGTGTTGGAATTGCACAAACTATATAATTCTATTAGATAGTGGGATCACAGTTTCTTAAGTGAAAAGAAAATGGGGTAGTAAGGCAAGAGATAGTTTGAAATATTTAAAAAGTGAACAAAGAAGAGGAAGGAAATATGTAGCACATGTTAGTTGTGAAGGAAGAGGAATAAAAGTTAACTAAAAGTAATTTTTTAAAAAGGAGAAGAGGGAACAGGAAAAATTTGCCATTAGTGGGAGAAGAGAATGAAGATGGGCAATAAGAGGAACAAAACCCAGGGTACGAACAAACAAGCCAATGCAAGATCTGAACAGCTCAAACCCACATGTAATTATATCCTGCCTAAGTCAACCCGAGACTAAATAATAAACAGATGCAGAAGAAAGCAATTAAAATGGAATCAAAAGTATATGACTATTTTTTCCGAACATATCTACACAGTGAGAATACACACACACACACACACACACACACAGTATTACATTATAGAAAATGTTAAAAAATAATAAAATATAATGAAATATTTGAAAAACTTTAAAATGTTAAAAAATTTTAAATGCATAAGGAGAAAAGAAAAAAATCTTAATGAGAAATAAAGGGCTTATTTCCACTGAAGTGGTCAAAGTGTTGGCAGGAATGGATTTTCATTTTTATATTTATTTTTGGGCTCTGCTGCCCTTGGGTCAAGTCCAGGGCTGAGGGTTGTTCAGTCCAGTGGCTCTGTGCTCCTCACCGGCCATTGCAGTTGGGGCCAAAGTTGGTTATAGTAGCTCTCAGCTTCCCATCTCCCAGTTTAGGAAGGGTAGACTAGGGAAAGCGGACAAATTGTGTATTGTGTATTAGCTCCCAACTATCAACATTTCTCCATCTCTCTTCCTATCCACACAATCTAATTGCAACTTCTGAGATCAACTTTTTGGA
This sequence comes from Geosciurus inauris, assembly GCA_004024805.1. Taxonomy (NCBI): domain Eukaryota; kingdom Metazoa; phylum Chordata; class Mammalia; order Rodentia; family Sciuridae; genus Geosciurus; species Geosciurus inauris. Next base: position 38,157 of record PVHX01016174.1, read on the forward strand.
TTCCACATGCAAGTGAGATCATAATGATACTTGCTTTCTGTGCCTGGCTTACTTCCCTTAACATTGATGGTCTCCATTTCCATCAAATGTGTTGCAGATGACAGGATTCTGTCCTGTATATGGATAAACAGTACTCCAGTGTGTGTTATGTATCACATTGTCTTTATCTGTTCATCAGTTGATTAACACCTAAGTTGATTGTTTCTTGGCCTTTTTGAACAGTGCTACATTGAACATGGGAGTGCAGATGTCTCTGACAGACTGTATTTATTTCCTTTGGGTATTACCCAGTAGAGGAATTCTTGGATCATATCCTAGTTCTATTTTTTAATTTTTAAGGCCCCTCCATACTGTTTTTCCTAGTGGCCCTATTATTACCATGTAGGGGTGCTAGAATCATTGTCTCCATTCAGCAGTGAATCTAAAAATAGGACACAGAGAGAGCAAGCAAGAAGTAGGTTTACTGTAAAACTGAGAGAGAGAGAGAGGACTTATCTGAAGAAAAGGGGACTCAGATCTGGGAATCCGGTGGAGGAGTTTTGGCCTGTACTTTTTATGGTCTCCGGAATTCCTTCTTTCCTTATCTCCTCCCCTGTCCACATACATGCTCCTCACTGTTATTGATTGGTGCCCCCTCTGCCCGTGCATCCGTTTTAGTTTTTCTACTGGATGCCCTGCTTAGGAGCACAAGTATGGAAATGTCTGTCTGATTGCCCCCCACCCCCACATGCTTATGTCCACAAGCACTTAGTTGAAGCAGGAAGGTGACCTCACCAGAAGACCCTCTCCATGCTCCTTTGTTCTTCCCTGTCCCCACCTCCTCACATGCCATCCTGCCCTGGTTGCCTAAGCCCTTCTACGTCTCCTCCACTATGAATCTACACTCCCACTAACAGTGCACAAGGATTCTCTTGCCAGCACTTATTTTCTTTGGTTTTTTTTTTTCACAGTCATTCTTACTGGAGTGAGTTGATATCTCCTTGTGGATGTGATTTGCATTTCAAAGATGATTGCTGATACTGAGTACTTTTTTGTGTGCCTATTGGCCATTTGCTTGTGTGTATGTGTGTGTGTCTCTCTCTTTTTTTTTTTGGTACTGGGGATTGAACTCAGGGGCACTCGACCACTGAGCCACATTCCCCAGCCCTGTTTTGTGTTTTATGTAGAGACAGGGTCACACTGAGCTGCTTAGCGCCTCGCCATTGCTGAGGCTGGCTTTGAACTCGCGATTCTCCTGTCTCAGCCTCCCAAAGTGCTGGGATTACAGGCATGCACCACTGCGCCTGGCTTGCTTCTCTCTTTTGAGAAATGTCTTTCCAGATTTTTTCCCAATTTTGTAATCAAGCTATTTGTTTTCTAGGTATTAAGTTCTTTGAGTTCCATATATATTCTGGATATTAACCTGTTATCTGATGTACAGCATGCAAATATTTTCTGCCATGCTCTAGGTTGTCTCTCTGCTCCCAAAATTGTTGCCTTTGGTGTGCAGAGGATTTTTTTAGTTTGATTTATTCTGTTTGTCTATTTTGCTTTTGTTTTCTGTGCTTTTAGGGACTTAACCAAAAATAATCTTTTCCCATTCCAAGGTCCTGAAATATTTTCCATATATTTTCTTGTAGTAGCTTCATAGTTTCAAGTCTTACATTAAAGTCTTTGATTTTCTTGTTTCTTTGTTTTTTCCAATTGATCCCAGGGTCTCCTGCATGGTAAGTAAGCATTTTAGCCCAAGCTACAATTCTAGCCCATTTAATCCACGTTGAGCTGATTTTTCTAAGTGAAGAGCCACAGGGGTCTAGTTTCATTCTTTTTCTTGTAGCTTCCCACCCCTATTTTCCAGACACCATGTATACAAAAGACTGTCCTTTTTCTACTGCACATTCATAGCACCTTTTATCAAAAATAGCTTGCTGTAGGTGTGTGGGTCTAATTCTGTGCTCTCTTTTCTGTTCTGTTGGTCCATGCTTCTATATTTACACCAGCACCATGCTGTTTTGATTACTCCAAGTTTGTCATGTATTTTGAAGTCAGGTAATGTAATTCCTCTTGCTTTGTTCTTTTCCTGCAAGATGGATTTGTCTCTTCAGGAATTTTGTAGTTCCACAGAAATTTTAGGATTGTCTTTTCTAGTTCTGTGAAGAATGCTCTTGGTGTTTTAATATGAATTGCTTGATTCTGCTGATCTTGTTGGGTACAATAGACATTTGAACAATATTGATTTTTCCAAACCATAAACGTGGTTATCTTTCTATTTGTGTGTGGGGGGGAGGTGTCTTCAATTTTCTTTCCTCAGAGCTTTAGAGTATTCATTACAGAGATGTTTTACCTTTTTGTTTAAATTCATTCCACATTGTTATATATTTTGCAGTTATTGTAAATAGTATTGTTTGCTTGATTTCTATTTCAGATGATTTGCTATTGGTATATAACTCTAATAATTGTATTATTTTGTATTCTGCAACTTTGCTAAACTCATCTATTACCACTGATCATTTCTGGTGAAGTCTTCAGAGTTTTCTATGTAAGGTCAGCTCAACTGCAAACAGTGAGAATTTTATTCCCTTTTTTCCAGTTTGGATGCCCTTCATTTTTTCTCTTGCCTGATTGCTCTAGAGAGCACTGCTAGAATTCTGTTGATTAAAAGTGGTCAAAGTGGGCATCCTTCTCTTGTTTCAGATCTGAGAGATACATTTTCAGTGTTTACCTACTTGACATGATGCCAGCTTATGGCTTATTTCACATGTCCTTTATCATGTTGAGATATATTCCTTCTGTACCTAGTTGGTTCAGCATTTTCATAATGAAGAGATGTTGATTTTATCAAATACCTTTTCTACATCTACTGTAAGGGTTTTGCCCTTCATTCTGTTAATGTGGGGTACTACGTTTATTGATTACATGGTGTTGAACCATTCTTGCATCCCTGAGATGCATTCCACTTGATCATGTTGAGTAAACTTTTTAGTAGGCAGTAGGATTCAGTTTACTAATATTTTGTTCAGGATTTTTGCATCTTTGTTCATCAAGACTATTAGTTGTGGATTACTTTCTCTGTGTGTTATCAGGGTTTGGTTTCATGATATTGCTGGCCTTATCAAATGTATTTGGAATAATTTGTTTCTGTTCTGTTTTGGGGAATACATTAAGGAGAACTAGAAACTGTTCTTTAAATGTTTGGTAGAACTCTCTCATCCTGGAATTTTCTTTGCTAGGAGGCTATTACTACTGATTCAATCTTGTTATTTCTTATTGGTCTGCACAGCTTTTTTTATTTCTTCATGATTAAACATGGATAAGATATATATGTGTGAGTGTTCAGGAATTTGTCTACTTTTTCTAGTTTTTATTTTTGCAAATAAAAACAAACATAGATATCTTTGTTCCTAATAATCTCTAATGAACCTTTGCATTTCCATTATGTCACTTGCAAAGTCTCCCTCCTCTTGTCTGAATTTGAGCCTTCTCTCTCTTTTGCCTAGTTAGTCCAGCCAAGGATTTATCTCTTGTGTTTATCTCTTTGAAGAAACAGCTCCTTATTTCATTCAGCTTTTGTGCTCCTTTTTAATCTCTAATTCATTTATTTATGCTCTGCTCTCATCTTATTATTACTTCCTTTCTACTAATTTTGGTTCTGGATTTGAGTACCAGACATTTTCTCATACACTTCATAAATAAGAGTCTGCCAGGCTTTCTTACAAAGCACAGTGGACTGGGCATTTTTCTGGCTTTTATATTATATGCAACCTGGCTTATACAATTTTCTGATCCTCAAAGCACATCATTTTGATTCCTCCTCTACTCTCTTTGAACTTATGAATTTTCCATTTCATTCAGGTAGGATATCACTTTCCATCCTACAAGAAGGCAACCCACTGGCACACTAGTGCCATCTCCTAACAGTCAAGCTAAAAGCTATCAACCGTAATTATAAACTCTCACTCATGCAGCTGTGACCCCACCCTCACTGCCCCCTCCCTGCAGTCCAGGGCACTGCTTCTGCATATCCTATGCCATGCAGGCCTTTCCCTCACAGCAGGCCTGGCACCGCCCATGCAAGGTCCTGTGCTGCTGGGTGCAGGCATTGCTCCATGGGCAGAGGGGAAGGGGGCCATGTCCTGGGACATGAGGTTGATGCTGGGTAGTGTCCCCCTCCTCTTCCTCAAACAAGGGGAGCATGTACACCTTAAACAGGTGGAGGAGATTGTGTGAGAAGGGTCATTCTTGCTCTGCCAGCTCGGCCTGTCAGCGGGATGGGGAGGGGGTGCCTAAAGGGTCCTCACCACCCCACCCTTATTCGCCCTTTTCCTTCACAGGCACTCACTCTCTTTGCTATGACTTCACCGTCCATTCTAAGCCCGCACCTGGGCAGCAATGGTGTACAGTTCAAGCCAGGGTGGATCAGAAGAATTTTCTCTCCTATGACTGTGGCAGGGACAAGGTCAAATCCTTGAGTGCCCTGGGAGGGACAGTGAATGCCACAATCACCTGGGAAGAGCAAATCACTGCGCTGAGAGATATGGGGGATATGCTAAAGCAGAAACTGGCTGACATTAAAGCAGAAAATGACATGGCCCAGGGTAAGTCAGAATGGTCCAAGGGTAAGGGAGAGTTGACTGTGGATTTAGGGATATTGATTATGTCCATGTAAAAAAAAATTGGATGTTGGTCCCTCCAAAGAGCCCAGACAGGGCTGGTTTGGAGGAGAGAACATAGCCAGATTGGAAGGAAACTAGGGAAGGTGGTACTGGGTGGGACAAAAGATTGATTAAGAATGGAAGCTGATCTCTCTGACAGGGACAGGTCTCCGCACCCTGGAGAGCAGGATGTATTGTCATCATAAATCCAGTGGATGCACCAGTGGCTCCTGGCAAGTTGGCTTCAATGGTCAGATGTGGCTCCGCTTTGACTCACACAACAGAAGCTGGACAGAGCTTCACCCTGGGTCCACCTGGCTGAAGGAGAAGTGGGAAAATGACAAGGAGATGACCGAGTTCTTACGCAGGTCCTTGATGGGTGACTGTAAAACCTGGCTTGAGAAGTTCTTGGAGCAATGGGAGGCAGAGCTGGAGCCAACAGGTAACTTGCAGGAGGGGAGGAAGTGGCAGCTGCCTTCACATGATGCTGCTACCTGTGTGTGTGCCAGTGTGGGAACAACCATCCACCATGAGTCAGACCTAGGTAAACATCCAGAGGTACATTCTTCCCATGTTTTCCCTTCTCACCTCCTAATACCTCTTCCTCAATGCACATATTTTGGTCTGACATTCACTGGTCTCTCTTTGGAAATTCTTGTAAATCACTTCACATCAGCTCCTGAGACCCATCCTCACGGTCACCTCATATTCTGCCACCAGGAAGGATGAGCTGCATGGTCAGCCAGGCTTCTCACTTTATCTGTATGAGCTCCTTAAGGACACAGCCCTTCTCTCGTCTCCCTCATCCTCAGGACCTGTCACAATAGCTGCCACATAGCCAAGGTCTAGGAACTATCTGCCTGCCTGAATGACTTGGGGCAGCAGGAGCTGAGAAGGCATCTCCTCAGATTTTGTCTGAACAAGGGCTAACGCTTTTATGTTTCCTTTTCAGGACCCTCAAGTACCACCCCAGATGGAGTCTTTCAAAAGTCCTCAGGGAGCACCCTTACTGCCTTGGCCCTGCCCTTGATCATCGCCTGCTTCATCCAACTAGGCATCCAGCAGTGTCTTTCTTGACAGGTGCTGTGGGCAGAAAGGGAGAGATCATGAGGCAGCCATGTGAGGACTGAGGACAGGAAAGTGAATTCCCAAGGTCCCAGTCTGCACCTTGATTGGTCCTTCTAATCCTGAGATGAGACAGAAGAATCAGACATCCTGTCATTCCAGGAGCAGTCTGTGAACTGTGGGTGAATCAAATCAATGTGGAAGTCATTGGGCAGGAATGCCTGGTATTGGCAACTCCCAGCAGCAACCCTGGGGGC
>PVHX01016175.1:0-44100 GCA_004024805.1 Geosciurus inauris
AGGGATGGAACAATGAAAATGAAACATGAACTGGTTATCAGAGGGAAGCCAGGGTCTAGGAGCTGGTAGAAGGAAGCTTCTGGAAGCAACTTAGGTAATTCATAAGGCTCCAGGGTGAATGAACAATGATTTAGTTGAAAACTAGTAGGAATGAACCAAGAAGAAATTATGGCATAGTTATTTCACCCATTTGCTAAATAGAAATTGGAGAAATTACCCAGGGCATTCAGCTCGTCTCTGGAGAATGCAACCATTTCTTAATTACCTAACTAGAAAACGCATGTGACTCTGGAGAATTCTTAGGAAACATTACAGAGAGTTTATGTAACCAATGCCCCAGAGTGATTCTGATTTTTGAAGTCAGTCCTCCAAATCCGAGTTCTCCATTTCTCCCCCTGGAGCTTCAGCCTCTCTGCTGTCCCTTGCTATGGCCTCTACTCCAGGTAACTTCCTCACTGGCCTCCTTGCCTCCAGCCTGTCTCCACTTGAGCCCATTGAACACTGTGTTGACAGAACAACTACCTTCAAAAAGCACAGTTCTAAACCATGTCGGTCTTGCTCAGACACATATTAGTGGCTCCCCAGGCTCCATGAAATGAAGTCCAACCCCCTTTGAATGACACTTAAGGCCTTCTGTGATCTGACCAGGTTTGCCAGGTTACTCCTTAACCTCCTAATTCATTCAACAAGCATTTAAAAAGTGCCTCAAATCAAGCATTGTGAGGGAGAATGAGCAAGACACAGCCTCTGTTCCCAGGCAGCTCAGTGTGGAGGTGGATTGAGTGTAGAAAAAAATAGCTACTGAATGCTGTTAGATTTATTTGCTGGACACCCGATGAATATTTAATAAGTACCTGTGATGTACCAGGAACACACAGGATGCACAGAAGAGGGAGTGTCTGACTGGGAAGTGCCAGTTCTTGTGGCCACAGCCTGGCTTTGACGTCCCATAGGCTGGAGTCGAAGAACCCTTTCCTCTGGTCTCAGCTCCCATTCCATGCCCCTACTAGGTTAATCCCCAGTTATTTACTCTAACAACACCTTGGACTTCCTCTTTCTAATACAATTAACTCTACCAGGTCTACCTCTCCTATCCCTGCTGCCACCTCAGACTTCAACTACAGTAGGTTAGAATCATGTCTGGTTTCTCCTATATCCCAGCCCCCAGCAACAGCCCCAGCCTGGCAGTCAATGGCCTGGAAGAAATATTTTTGAATGAATAACGATGTGCTATTTCTGGTCATTTTCTTTTTGGAGCTCAACCACATTACAAGTAAGCATTGGGAAAAAACATTGCAGAATGGAGAATGTATGCTATTGGGGCTATTCTTCACCTTGCCTGATGGCCAGCGGCTTTCATGGGATTCCTTTATTCCTTCCCCAACACATACACACCAATGCACTCTCTCTCATGCATGCAGAGACACACACACACAAAGCAGCACATACCTATGCACACACACCCAGACTTCCACACACAGCTTCACAGTCTTACACACAGACTCACTTGCACACAGACCTACACACAGTCGCTGTCTCTGTGTCTCTGTCTGCCTGTCTCTCTCTCTCTCACACACACACCCACTCTCTCTCTCTCAAATTCTTATATTCCCCTATTCACTTTTACATTTGCATCTAGAAACCAATATTTCTGCATTGACAAGATGTTGACCTGTTTAGAAAATTCCACCCTGGTGGAATATTTGCTCTATAAATTCAGTAGTGCAAGAGCAGATTTTATACCTGGAAAAATTCAGAACTGCTTTGTGTTTTTTTTTTTTAAAAAAGAAATACACTCAACACAGAATCTCTTAAAATGTTAAAAATAGAGAATAAATGTCCCCTTTGATGCTTTTGCGGACTCCAGCCCCTTGCCATTTTTTAGTTCACGCAGACGCGTGGCTTCAAATATCATTTTTGTGTTTGTCTTAGGTTGGATGCCCCAGAAACAGACCCTGAAGCACACATGTGGTTTAATAAGGCAGCACTCCTCAGACAGACTAGGAGGGGACAGCGACAAGCTGCACAGGGAGGGCAGGAAGCCAAGCCAAGGTGCAATCTCAGGTGGTCTTTGTAGAGGGTGGTTTCAACCTGATCCTGGAAAGAAACCTCTGAGTCTTTAGTTCTACCGCTGGGTTTCCCTGTGTCAAGGGAGCCGAACTCCTTCTCTGCTCAGAACCAGACCATCATCTGTCAGGTCTTCCTGGGGAAGAGCATTTCTTGAGTAGGCAAAAGTCTACTCAAGCCAGGCGCGGTGGTGCACACCTGAAATCCCAGTGCTATATCCAATCAGCAAGAAAGAACAAACTCATAGATTCATTCATTAAAAGTATATTTTCAGCCAGCGGGACTGCAAGGCCAATTTGAAATTGCAGCCCCTGACTTGGTCTAATTTACAGATTATATACCAAAAGAAAACTGCAAGTCAGACGCTATAGCATTTTTTTCTTTTAACCAATGCAAGCAAGCCAACAGTACAGAAGCAGAAATTGCAGTTAGCTAGGCCCACCCTGTGTCCTCTGCCCCCCCCGCCCCGAGTTATTTCTTCTAACTGAAACTGAGGTCAAGATGACCACATCTCTTTGCAAAAATGAAGTATGTTGATGTTTGGGCTAGAGTTAAGGTGGCTGACTGGGCTAAAGTTAAGGTGGCTGACAGCCCAGACAAAATGGAGTTTTTTAAGCTAAGAGTTAATACATTCCCCACTGGTATTTAACATTTGAATAAATCCTTACTCATAAGTCTGTGTCTTTTACATCTTCCTCCATTAATTGGCCCTAATGAGATCTAAGGATTAAGAGTTTTACTGATTGAACTCTTTGTTGAACATATCTAATTAACAGTTGATGATGAATGGTCCTATAAGGAGTCCAAGTAGGATAAAGACTAGAGGCCTTAATATTGTGGAAATGAGAGTTGTAAGCCAGGGAGAACAATTGAACATGTTTTGGTACCAATTTTCTGATGAAATCTTATTTTCTTCTCGTTCTTTTAGTCTCTGTCTAACTAGGGCTACGCTGTCTCAAATAACTCCAAAATGATTGGTGTAGAAGCAACATGTCTCTCCCAGGGCCATACATAAGCCTCTCTGTTTTAGGAAGAGTAAATCTAAACCCTGTCGGTTTTGGAGGACCATTTCAGCTAGAGAATCTAGAGAAGTCTCTAATCGTCCTATTGATCTAATTACCCCAAATCATGATCAATTTATTGGCTTAAAGTTTTGAAGTTTTTATTTCCAGTGATTAATGTTGTAATCCCTAGAGCTGCAAAGCCTGCAATCCCTATACCTGCCAGCAGGGGTACTAAAATGGGTACCGCCCTTTTAAATTGAGAAGTCAAACCAAAATGTTCTCTGCTAGTATCATCCGAATAAACATAAACTTGTGGGAGGATATGTACTGCTATACAAATTTCTGTACTCTCATCATGAAACAGGTTTAAAGATACACAAGGGGTTAATTCAGAAGTGTTCCTGGGGGTGCTACTAAGAAGTATGAATCTCCTTTAGGAGGAACCTGTAAAAGGAAGGTTAGAGAACAGTCAGGGGATTTAAGAGGGGCTTTTTTCTTTGAATAATAGCAAGTCTCTGGACTTTGGAGATCTTCCAGTGTTAATTTGGGAGAGGTGCCCCATTTACGTAAGGATCTAGTTTCTATGACTGTGTTAAATTTTGAGCTTGGGTTATACTGTCACTGAGTGTTACGTTTGAACGAGTTCCAACATAGTAAGGGAGTTCAGGGTTTAGGTATAACCAACAATCTTTAGTCACTTCTGCTACAGTTTGATTAAGGAATGAAAAGACAGTATTTAACATATTTAATACAGGTTGGCCTGTTTTGGGGGTTTAGTAATAATATGGGCTGGGTGAGAGGCAGGAAAAAGGGAAGTAGAGGTTAGTGAAGGGTGAGATAGCATTGGGGTGGCTGGGTTAAGGAGGGGTTTTAAGGGTCCTATAGGATTTCTCTGCCTGGGGGGTAACTTGCTTTGAATTGTGAACTCAGTAACTTGCTCATAATCTTTTACGTATAAGCATATTCCCCAGGTCTTGCCTAGATGCCAATTAGATTCTGGGGTTGCCCATGACTTAACAGTAAAAATAATAGGGCTACATGACCCCAGGGAACATCCTTTTTTCTAAGACATCATTCATAGGCTAGGTGGGGGTCATGGCTGGTCCAAGGTGCTAAGTCTCACAGCCCCAAGCAGCACAATGATATTCACCTTGGCCTTGACAATCAGGGCCCCCATCGGCAGGACACATAGAAAATTGTAAGTCAGGGTAGGTTTTTTCACATGCTTGGCGTGCAGCTATTCTGCCTGCTGCCCCATACGGGTTATGATTATTTCTGGAGCCATCTGTTATCTCTGATATTAATGTACATAAATCTATCCTGAAAATGAGTTAGATCAGAGGTCATCAGAGTTTGCATGATTTGTCCAGTATGAGATTTTCTAAGTTCCCATATTCATACAGTGGGTTGATGGGGATAACAAATAGTCAGATGAAAGGGAGTCAAGATGAGGAAGAGAGGGAGGGGGACAGTTTGAGGGATCCAGGTTGGGTATCCCATTTGAGTTTTATCTTCAGAGGTGCATCGGTGGTCTGGACGGTCCATCTGGAGTCTTTAGAGGCTTCTTCAGGTGGGGCTGGTTTGACATGAATGAGTCCAATGTACCCAGGTTGCCTTTCCATCTACTTTGATGGCTGTAGGTGTGCTGATAATTACCTGGTAAGGTCCCATCCAGCGAGGTTCAAGAGTCATGGAAGGAAGTTTCTTAAGGTATACCAAGTCACGGGGTTGATAAGCAAGTAGGTTAGTCAGGTCTTGTTTTTCCTGTCTAGAAACATAAGAGTTAGGAACCTGTAATCTGGACTTTATGTCTCCTTGGATTTGTTGTAGGACCTGTAAGGAACGAAGGACTTGATTATCTGAGGCATCTATAGGAGTAGGGGGTTTAGGTAAGAGAGGAGTAGGCCAGCCATATAGTATTTCATATGATGTAAGCCCTTGTCAGTAGGGGGAATTTTGAATTCTGAACAAGATGAAGGGGAGGAGTTCACCTAGCTTTCATCAGTCTCTATAGTTAGCTTTGTCAATGTTTCTTTAAGTGTTCTGTTCATCCTTTCTACCTGTCCAGAACTCTGAGGCCTATAGGCACAATGTAATTCCCAAGTGAATTCTAAAACTGTGGACATTAGTTGAGATGTTTTGGCTGTGAAAGCTGGGCCATTGTCGGACCCAATTGAATATGGCAATCCAAATCTGGGGATAATCTCATATAATAACTTTTTAACTGTGATTTGAGCCATCTCCGTTTTGGTAGGATAAGTCTCAACCCAAAATGAGTAAGTGTCTACAAAAACCAAGAGGTATTTGTATCCATATTTGCTTGGCTTGATTTCAGTGACGTCTATTTCCCAATGTTCTCCAGGAGTTTCTTCATGGTATCTAGGAAAAATTTGTATCTTGTTAGTTCTTTTGGTATTTACTTGGATACAAGTAGGGCATCAGGAGGTAATGGAATTAATATGTTCTCTCATTTTTGGAAATAGATAATGTCTTTGTAGCAGCTCCCATAATTTTGTTTCACCTAGATGAGTCCCTTGATGTAGTTGGCAAATTAGAGTTTGTCGCATAGTTTCTGGTAATAACAGCTTTCCATCTGGAGTCTTAAGCCAATCAGGGGAATTAGTAGTAATTCCTAGTTTCATTTTATAGTACAAATATGAAGGAGAGTAGTGAGGCTTCTCTGGAAGCTGAGATTCAGGTATAATGACAAGACAATAAGACCAATGACACTGGTCTTAGGGCAACTTCTTTGGCAGTTTGGTCAGCAAAATTGTTGCCTTTCATTTCTGGGGAGTTCCCTTTCTGATGAGCTTTACAATGGATAATTGCCACCCTTTTTGGGAGCCAGATAGCCTCCAGGAGGGCAACTATTTCAGGAACATTTTTTTTTAAATATTTTTTTTAGTTGTAGATGGACACAATGTCTTTATTTTGTTGCTTTGTATGTGGTGCTAAGGATCGAACCCAGGGCCTCACGCATGCAAGGCAAGCACTCTACTGCTGAGCTACAATCCCAGCCCAATTTCAGGAACATTTTTTATGGTTTTTCCCTCGGATGTAAGGTGTCCCCTTTCTTTATATATCATCCCATGGACATGAGCTGTGGCAAGAGCATACCTGCTATCTGTATAAATATTGATTATTAGATCTTTTTCCAGTCAGAGAGCTTGGGTCAAAGCCATGAGTTCAGCTCTTTGTGCTGAGGTTCCTTTATCTAGGGATTGGGCCCATATTACCTTATCAGAAGTGACCACTGCAGCTCCAGCATGTAGAATGCCATCCAGTATGAAACTGCTTCCGTCAGTGTAGTAGGTGATGTCTGCATCATCCCAGGGCTGGTCTCAAAGGTCAGGATGAGTCCCATGAATGTGGGACAACATTTCCAAGCAGTCATGGATAGGCATCTCTGGATTTGGATCCAGCAGCAGAGTAGCCAGATTCAAAGTGGTAGCCGGAGTGAATTTGATTCTTTGGGGGTCAATTAACAAAGTCTGATAGTGGACAACATGAGCATCTGAAATCCATTTTCCAGGAGGGGATTTGAGTAATGTTTTGATCCCATGAGGAGAGGTTATAAAAAGTTCTTGGCCCAAAGTTAATTTATTTGCTTCTTTAGTTAAGAGGGTGGTGGCTGCTGTGGCTCATAGACAATTTGGCCAGCTGGCTGCCACAGGGTCCAGTTTCTTGGATAAGTAAGCTATGGGTCTTTTTCAAGGCCTAAGAGTTTGTGTCAGTATTCCCTTTGCAATTCCATTATAGTCTGACACATACAAATAGAAAGGTTTTTGGAGATCCGGAAGGGCTAATGCAGGAGCCTGAGTTAAGGCTTCCTTTAGTTTTTGAAAAGCTGTCTCTTCATAGTCAGACCAATGGATTTCTTCTCCTTTGCCTTTAGTGGCCTCATATAGGGGTCTGGCTATATCAGAAAGTTCATAATGCAAAGTCTACACTATCCTGTAGCCCTTAAAAACTCATGAATCTTTCTCTTAGTTTTGGGGCAAGGAATCTGAGTCACAGCCTGAATTCTTTTTCCTGATAACCGTGTTTGGCCCTCAGATGGTATATATACCAAGTAAGTGACTCATTTTGCACATAATTGGGCCTTTTTGGCAGACACTCAATAACCCACAGTCTGTAGAGTATATAGTAAGTCTCGGGTGGCCTGAATACAGTCCTGGAAATTTTTTGTAGCCAGGAGTAAATCATCCACATATTGGAGAAGGGTCATCTTGGGGTGGCTTACCTTGTAATTTTGTAAATCCTTGCTGAGTGCTTCATTGAAGAGGGTAGGAGAATTCTTGAATCATTGGGGCAGCCTTGTCCAAGTGAGTTGTCCTGTGTATTCCCCATTTGGGTCAGTCCATTCAAAGGCAAAAATAGGTTGACTCACCTCAGCCAGAGGAAGACTGAAAAATGCATCCTTTAAGTCCACTACAGTATACACAATGTAATCTGGAGGCAGGAGACTCAACAGAGTATATGGATTAGGAACTGTAGGATGTATTATTTTTGTTCATGCGTTGACCTCTCAGAGGTCCTGCAAGGGGTGATAATCTTTTGTCCCCGGCTTCTGAACTGGCAGTAGAGGAGTAGTCCAATTAGACTAACAGGATTTTAAAATACCTTCTTTTAAAAGTTGGTTTATATGGGGAGTAATTCCCAATAAAGCCTTTCTATTAATAGGGTACTATTTTACCCAGATGGGGTGGCAGAGCTGGTCAGTTGTACAATTTTTGGGGGTTGATGTTTTGCCAAACCCAGAAGGTTAAGTTCAGCCCACACTTCTGGAAAGTCAGTCAGAAAGTCTGACAGAAAATTATAATCTGGCATATAATTGCCCAGATAACCAGAGTTTTTGAGGGCTCCTTCCCCTAAGGTTTCTTCCAGTAGTAGCTGATATTCTTCCCCCAGAGGACAACTGACAAGAAGGGTAATGGGTTTTTCTCCCAGGTGGAGCATAGTATTTCCCTGGGCAAAAGTTATAGTGGCTCCCAACTTCTGTAATAAATCTCAGCCCAAGAGAGGATAAGGGCAGTCAGGCATTACCAGAAAAGAGTGAGTAATAATTCCTTTTCCAAGGTCAGTGATTCTGGCTTCAGTCCAAGAGCAATGATGAGTTTTTCCAGTAGCCCCTTGAATGAAAATTTTTTATTTTTGACTGGGGCCTTCAGAGCTTTTGAGTACCGAGTACGTTGCTCCAGTATCTATCAGGAAAGAGGTTGTTTTGCCCTCTATTTTTTTTTTTTAAATCTTTATTTTATTTTTATGTGGTGCTGAGGATTGAACCCAGTGCCTCCCGCGTGCTAGGCGAGCACGCTACCACTGCGCCACAATCCCAGCCCTTGCCCCCTAGTTTTAAGGTTTGGGCTCCCAGGGGCTCGTTGGCAAAGAGTCCTGGCCCCGTCAATCTCCCTCACTTAGGTTTAAAATGGGCTTCAAGAAGGGAGTCTCATTAGGTGAAGTTCTCCTTTTCTTAAGTGGGCATTGATTTTTCCAATGTCCTTTCTCCTTACAATTGGCACATTGATCTTTATGCAAAGGACGGTTCCTAGGTTTGGTGGGTCCTGTATTTAGTTTAAGATTTTGTAATCCGGATGCAGCCAGAAGCACCTTGGCTAATCTTTTTGTTCGTCTGTCTTCTGGAAGATCTTGGTTATTATAGACTCTCTGAGCTATCTCTACCAATTCAGAGAGGACCTTCCCTTCAAAACCTTCTAATTTCTGGAGCTTACGTTTTATATCTGGGGCTGACAGGGACACAAAGTCCACATTAATAGCTCATCTATTTTTGGGTGCTTCCAGATCAATTGGAGTATATAGTCTATAGGCCTGTAGGACGTGCTCAAGGAAAGCACTTGGGGATTCACCTGGCTTCTGAATCATTTCGCTTACCTTGGAAAGATTAGTTGGCTTGGGAGCAGCTGCATGGATCCCTCTCATAAGAGTCTGGAGAAACCGATCTAGAGCCCCCTTACCTTCATTTAAATTTGGATCCCAACCTGGGCGGGTTGAAGGGAAAATGTGGGAGATCCAAACAGGATGGTCAGTGAGGAGGTCATTAGGTCCTAGAATGGTTCTTTGGGCCTCAAAGCGGGTGCACTCACGTTCTTCTGAAGTAAAAAGGGTTTGAAGTAGTTGTTGGCAATCATCCCAGGTGGGCTGGTGGGTATAAAAGACTGATTCTAAAAGAGAAATAAGACCTTGGGGTTCTTCTGAGATAGAAGGGTTTTGATTTTTCCAGTTATAAAAATCACTAGTGGTAAAGAGGACATAAACCATAAAGGCACCCTATTGGGAGGGTGTTTGTCTTAGGGGGAATAAGGAGCAGAGGAAGGGTCTGGAGGAAGAAGGGTGGTAGGTGAGTTCTGGGCAGCTATGGGGACATAACTAGTCCCTGAACAGGTATGGGGAGGGGAAAGAGGATGAGGAGGAGTGGGTGAGTATTCTGGGGTGGAAGGGTAGGGGGAAGGCATGGAACAGAGGGTTTTATCATCAGAAGGAGCATCCAGGATAGGGGGTTTTGGCTTCAGAGGAGTTGACCTGGTCAGGAGAATGGTGTGGCAGCTGCCTTTCTGCTGTCTGGGATGACCCTGGGGTCTCTGCAGTTTCCTTCCTGCCTTCCTCAGAGGAAGCCCCTCTCCAGCACTCCTGCTGTGCTCACCCTGCTCTGTTTGCCTTTGGAGCAGTTAAACTGACCCTGCACCCTCCACTCATACTACAGGGAAAATAAATGGATGGGTGTAACAAGGGTTTGGCTTTCTTATAAACAACCTTGGGTTGTACATGCTAGGTGTCCTGACCCCACCCTGGCAGCAGAACACCATCATCTACTGAGCTGCTCCCTACTTCAGAGACCCTCACATAACCTTTACTCAGATGCAGAACCAGATTCAGACCCAAGTCATCTATCTGGCTGATGGGAGCTGGGATTGCTTCAAAAGCTCTGATCCCTTCCCTATACAATGTCTCTCAGATAGAAAATAGAAGGAGATACAAGGTGCTAATCAGGGTACTCAGTAGAGGAATTAGCTCAGGGAGCATCAAGGAAGGCTTCCTGGAAGAGAAGGGTTTCAGAACAGAAAAGCACTAATGCAAAATATCTGATGTCTAAAGATGGTGTTAGGACACTTTTCACCAACCATGCTGTGTACTTGAAGGAACAGAGTGCAGGTACAGTGTTGTGTTTCAACTGGACAGCTGAGGTCATGTTGAGGGGACTTGCGGGTGACATCTGCAGAAAACTTATCTGCCCCAGCCAAGCCTACTACCTGAAGCCTCTCCTCACTTGGGAGGCTACTAAGCATATTGGGGCCAAGGTTCACCACATTTTGTTACAGGAAACAGAGGTTGCGTGGGGAAAAAGGCTCATCCTTTTTCCTTACTCAAGCACTACTCAATTGACTTCCTGTAATTGCACTGGGTTTAGATCAGATGTTTGGGCCTTCCTGCACAGAGGCTCAGTGTACTCAACCTGAGTAATTCATGTTGTTCATGGTGGCTTCTTTAAAGCTTTCCTGTTGAACTTGAAGATTAGCTTTCCCCTCCCGATCAAATGTTTTTTGAGTCAACTGAGGGCAATTCCTCCAGCATTACCACTCAACTGTTTGATTCAGAGTTGCCGGGCTTGAGATGTTATTCAGCATCTCAGTAAATGACTGAGTAGTTTGAAAATTTCTCTGGCTATTTTCTGATTTATCAAGGGTGTCTTTAGACCTAATTTTTCTCTCATCAAATGTTATTTGCTGAGTAACTTCAATCAACTGCCTTGGTATCATAGCTTGCCCTGATTCCAGCAGACAATAAATGTCAACATGGGGAAAGCAAATAGTTCGAGCCTCACATTTAATAATACAATGTTTTATATTTGACTTCACTTCCATCATACTGAGTCTCACAGGGATGGACCTTGGCTCTGCTATCTCGACAAGATCTCTGGGGTCCCTGAGGTCTCCCTGGGATTTTCTGTGTGTGCAAGAGATGAAAAGATCTAAGAAAAAAGTGATGTATTATCTGTCTTGATATCCATATTGTATTTTGTTTTACAGGCACAGTAAGCAAGTAAAAAGACAACCTATCAAAGACTTAGGAAGAAAGGTGTTTTCTGTGTCCTGTAGAAGTAGTAGGAGAGAAACCACTTCTCCCTGGAAAGGGGGATGTATACAAGGCCCCTCATCCACCACAGCAGCCATCACACACCAAGCCAAGTGTGCTTCCTTGCTTAGCTCAGATGAGGTGCAGAGTCCTTCACACAGTCCACCAGAAGCACTGCTGACCTTGAGCTGCCAGAGAAGGGAAAGTTCAGCCCTGGCCCATCCAGTGGGCAAGTCACATCCAACAGCAGGAGTGCTTGAGGGCCCATCCAAGAGGCCTCCATGGAGACAGGTCCCTCTAGACCATTTGTAAAGTAGCCTGATGGGGGGTTTCCCTGTCATCTTGGCATTGGAGGTATGTCATGGTTTTTCCTGAGGTGGGCTCTCCAGGGCAGCTCCAGGTAGGTGGACATTGGAGGTCTGTCATGGTCCCTCCTGAGGTGGGCTTCCCAGGGCAGCTCCAGGTGGGTGGACACTGGAGGTCTGTTATGGTTCCTCCCGAGATAGACTCCTCACAGCAGATCAGAGTGGGTGGGCATTGGAGGTCCCCCCTGAGGTTTGCTCTCCAGGCAGCTCAGAGTGGGTGGGCTTGGAGGTCTGTCATGGTACCTCCTGAGGTGGGCTCTCCAGGGCAGCTCCAGGTGAGTGGGCATTGGGGGTCTGTCATGGTCCCTCCTCTGGTGAGCACTATCTTGAGTTTATGTCTCAGTGTTTCTCCTTTAATTTTTCTGGGATTTCTTTCTGTAAAATGTACTTTAGCATACTATGACAGTGAGCAGCCAAAGCCTTAACAAAAGGATACTTTTGTAAAATTAAGTCCCACTAAAATATTACCTACAAAAGTAAAGAAAATAGCAGAGCTTCTTCCTCAGCACATGGGACAGTGGACAAGAGGCTTTTCTTTATTCTTCACCTCCTTTTCCTCAGATTGACTTCAGGTATCCCCAAACCACAGTGGCATCTCCATGTGTAGATGCCAAAGGGAAGAAATCTCATGGTACCCATGGTCCCTAGGTGTCCCCAGCCAAGGCATCTCCCTGTGAGGGTACCAAGGAGACTCTGCCATAATATTCATGGCCCCAAAGTGTCTGTAGCCATGGTCTTTTCCTGGGTGAGTCTCAAGATTAGCATTAGGGTCACTTCACTGTGGACATGGCACCCAGGTGTCCCCAGCTGCAGCATCTCCCCATGTAGGTCCCAGGAAGTAGGGAGGTTTTCTTACCACAGTCATAGCTCCAATGTGTCCACAGTCATGGTCTCCCCTGATGGACAGCCAGGCTGAGAGTTAGGGAAGGTCTTGAAGTTTAGGATTACCTCACTGTGGACAGAAACCCCAGGTGTCCCTAGTCATGACATTTCCCCAGGTGAGTCCTGAGAAGAAAGCTTGCTGTGGGCACAGGACCCTCATCCCTGACAGGCAGATGATTCAAGGGATCAGAAAGTAATCACTCTGAGCACCCCCTGCTGGCTACTGTGGGCAGCTGAGGATGCTCAGTGCTCACTGTTCAGCAGCGACCTTGAGCCCCCTTGTGGCAGTCCTGGTGAAGTTCTGAAATTCATGGTTCTGATTTTTGTAGGCCATAATTTTGGAAACCAAACAGCAATGGAGTCCACCATCCCATGGTTGATCATAATGGATAAAAACAGCAAAAAGCCAAATACATGGTCAATAAGCAAAAGTCAAATGATTTCTTATATATCAGCAGTAATATATAGGGAAAATTATAATGTAAAAACTAGAATAAGAAAAAAATGAAACAATTCCATTTACAATAGCATCCTGTAATGGTTAATTTGAATTGCCTGCTTGATTGGATTAAGAGACTGAGGATTAAGGGGTTTATGGGTGCGTCTAGGAATGATTGGCATATAGGATAGCCAATTGAAATGGAGACCCTCTGTAAGTGTGAGGAGCACCATCCAATAAGATGATTGCTTGGATGGAATAAAAGTTGTAAGGACAAGAAAGCAGAAGTGGATCAAAGCTCAATTCTTCTTGAACAGATTCTTGATTTCTGCTGTGATCATCTCAGGATATCAGACTCTTGCTTCTTCCCTCTTCCAAAGCAACTCTGCTGGTGATTCTCCAGAAGCCTTTGGTCTCATACTAGGGTATCACTGTTGATCCCTCTTGTTCTGGGGCTTTAGCCTCTTGGACTGCACAGCTACTGATTCTTCCAGCTCCCCAGCCTGCAGATGGCCATGTGGACTATCCAGCTTCTGCTTACATAAGCCAATCTAATAAGTCCCTGTTTTATAATTATACTTCCTATTGATTCTGTTCCTCTAGAAAACTCTAATACACACCCCCAAAATTGAAAACCTGAAGTATAAGTTTTATATTACAATTGCATATTTAGAAATCTTTCAATAGAAAAAAATCAAACAAAATATAAATAAATACAGAAATATTCCTTTTTCAGTTCTTTATATGGTCAAGATGAAATTCTTTAAAACTTGATCTGAGATTCAGTGCAATAACACTCAAATTTTCAATAAACTGTTTCTGAACCTAGAATAGATGACAAAAATTACAGAAGAACAAAGAACTCACACATCTGTATCCCCAATCCTATCAGAAAGCTAACATAGTGAAGAAAGTGTGATGCTATAAAGGAATACACAGATAGAGAAATGGAGATGAGTGGAGAGCCCAGAACACATCCACTAAATACAGGCAGTATGATTTTTGTCAAAGATAAAAAGATGTTCAATTTAGAAAGGAGCATGTGCACTAAAAAGGGTGATAGGGTGCTTGGAAACTATCTGGGAGGAATGAACATTTAAAACCTTTATAATGTTTACAAAACTTATTCTAAATGGCCCATGGGCATACATTGAAAATGGGAAACTATAAAAATTGTAGAGGAAAATACTTATGACCATGTTTCTTGATGGGTTTTCTGATACAGCTTCAGAACAAATCCTTGCAAGAATTAATAATGAGGACTTTATTAAAATTGAAATCGTCACTGGGCATGGTGGTGCATGCATGTAGTCCCAACAACCAGGGAGCCTGAGGCAACTTAGAAAGACCCTTTGTCATAATAAAAAAAAGTTACAAATGGCTGGGAATATGGCCCAGTGGTAGAACACCCCTAGGTTCAATGCTCACTACCCAAAATTGTTTAAAAATGAAAATTTCTACTCTGAAAACTTCATATGAAGCAAAGAGAAAAGTAAGCCACAGACTGCTGAAAATATTTAGAAAATACATATCTAAAGTGGACTTGTTTCCTAAATATGATAAGAAACAAACAATCCAACTAAAAAGAGGTGAATATCTGAATGGACAACTGAGCAAAAAAGATATGAAAATGGCGAAGAAGCACATACATGCTTCTCAGCATCATCTGGCATGAAGGAAAACAACCACACTGCTGTAATGGCCCTGCATGTGTATTAAATGGCTACCACCTTCTTCAATGCAGGGTCGATTGAAAGATGTGGAGCCAGAACTCTTAATTATTGCTGGTGGAATGCATAATAGTTTATCACTTTTACCAAATTTTCAGTTTTTGTCCAGAGTTAAACATGAGCATACCACATGTTCCAATATTAACCTAAGAATTTAGACAACTGCCTAGAAAATGTCTTGAAAACATGTTTAAATACAGCATGTAATTACACACACAAGTTCTATTTAGGATGGTCAAATAAATTAAGCAATCGAGATGTATCTGCACAGTTACATGGATGACAGAACTGTAATACATTTATGTCACAGAGGCTCTGGGGTCTCTGAGCTTGCCCAGACCTCTGCTCTGGTCCTCCTGGCCTGCCCTTATCCTTTTACCCCACATTGGGACAAAGTGTGTTCTGTATGAAAGCACTTGCAGATATAGTGGATTAACTAAGGCTCAGAATGCAGTTACTGCCTATGGAAAGAAATTTTTTAAAAAGTTGTAGGTGCAGTCATTAATCACAGGAAAATGCAGGCACAACAACCCAAGTGTGCATCTCTGCCCATAGAAGCCCCCTGGGGAAGGACAGCCAGAGATAGAAGCAACTCCAGGAGCCCCACAGGACCACACTGGTCAGGGAAATCCTGTAAGTGACAGCCATCAGAGCCCCCATGACCTATCTCTGATTAGCTTGGAGGATGTTATGCTGCAGATTCATACCCCCATCCCAACTTTTGTTTTGTTTTGTTTTTTTGGTACCAGGGATTGAACTCAGGGGCACTCGACCACTGAGCCACATCCCCAGTCCTATTTTTTGTGTTTTATGTAGAGACAGGGTCTCACTGAGTTGCTTAGCACCTCGCTGTTGCTGAAGCTGGCTTTGAACTCGGAATTCTCCTGTCTCAGCCTCCCTAAGTGCTGAGATTACAGGCTTGAGCCACCGTGCCTGGCTCCCCCATCCCAACTTTTAATTTCATTCCATAGGTTTCAATTCAACTGCATTCTGAGCTTGGATTCTTTTTACCAGCCTGTTTGGTGTTGCAGAGAGAGCTATACCATTGCCTAGTCCCGATGTAATAACCTCTGAAATTTAGTGTTCTGGTTGTTCCACACACAAGTTTACACAATTAAGCTGAATGAAGCCAAACATCCCATGCCTTGATCTGAAAAGATGGTTCTGTGGTTTGAATGTTTGCCCTCCACATTTCATGTTTAGAAACTCAATCCCCAAAGTACTGGAGTCCAGAAAGCCCAGAGCTGGACAAACCATCTCTCACACCTCCTCCAGCTGCCTCTGTCCATCCACAGTTTGTAACAGTTGAGATATTCCTTTTAATCTCAGCAGGGAAGGTGCTTCATGAAGGCACAGAAGAGGATGCTCCACGTAGTCATGGTGTCTCACGTGTGTCCACTGGTCCCAACTGGCCCATTAAGGGAGTGAGTGTAGACCAGGCTGGGGGCCACAAACATCTTTGCAAACACAATTAATTACATTTTGATGGGAAATCCAACATTGCTTATCCTCTCTGGGCTTTCCCTCACCAGGTTTCCCTCTTAGTACTCAAGGGAGATGCCCCATGGACACAAGCATGTCCAAATGCAGCCCATACCCCACCTAGAGGCTAACAGGGTGCAGGAGTGTGACCTTGCACACAGGTGGTGGGAAGGTGGAACACTCCTTTCTCTAGGGAAGACTTCACTGCACAGAAGTCACAGGGAGCTCAATTCTGATCTGTGGCAGCCGAGCTGGTAAGACCCACCTTCAAGTCCCAAATATTTTTCAAATGTCACATCGAACATAGGGAGCTGTCATTCACACTAACCAAAGCATTGCAGTGGGCTAAGGAGCTCTTGATGCCTCTGCAGAAATTCTCAGGAAAATCTGGGTACCTCTGTTTTTTTGTTATTGTTTTGTTTTGTTTTATTTTTATTCAAAATGAAGCTCTAGGGCTGGGGTTGTGGCTCAGTGGTAGAGCGCTTGCCTAGCATGCATGAGGACTGGGTTCGATTCTCAGCAACACATACAAATAAATAAAATAAAGATCCATTGACACTAAAAAATATTAAAAAAAAAATGAAGCTCTATAACTTGTGCTGAAACCTGACAATCTGTACCTGCTCTTCCTGGGGTGCTGGCCTGGTTCCCTAGGTATATCTCAGCCTAAGTGCCCCTGAAAGTTCAAGCATCATCCTGCCTATCTACAAGGCCTCACAGGAGGCCTGGCTTTCAGGCCACTGCATCCAGAAAACCAATGCCGCATTACATGCAGAAGCCACTCTGCCAGGTCCCAAAGCCTGAATTTCCCCTGGTACCTCCTGGTTCTGTGTAGGCCATACTCTGAACTCTGGAGGAAACACTGCCCTGCAAGAACCCAATCCAAGCTCCCAATCCACTAACATCCAGCCAGGAGTCATCTCTGAGCCTTGTTATCCTTATCTATTTATGTCAACAACAACAGCCGAGCCCTCTTTAGCCATGAACTGTGGCTCAGGAGGGAAGAGGGAAACATGCAGTGCTCACAGAATGCCCTCACCTTGCTGGAGGTTGGCTCAGCTCTATGGCAGACATGGGGCTGGGATAGCAGGTGGTGCTGGCAGCTGCTCTGGGGGCCTAGCAGAAGGACAGTGTTGGGATGGGTTCTGCCTCAAGGGGCTCTAGGTGATAGGATACTGCAGTCCTGCTTTCTACACATCACAATGGGCTTTGTCTCCCTAAGAAGACTACCCCAGCAACATGTCTCCACATCAGGAGTCACCCTACATGCTCAGAGCAGATCCTGGACACTCTTTTCTGTCAGTGTCCAACACTGTATGGGTGTCTATTAAGAGGAAAATGTGATGCAGTGTGAGTAGGGTGACTCCATGCATCATAGGGCAACAGACAACAGGGTGTCAGAGCAACTTCATGGGGATGGATCCAGCAAGCATACATGAAGGAGATGGTGAAGGATGGGCCTGAGGTGTAAAGGAGATGGGATGCCATTAGGACCAAGTTAGGGAGCAGGAGGAGGGAAGCAGAGAATGGGCAGACACTGTCACTCCTGACAACAGTCAGTGATTCCTAAACATGTCAACACGGGCCTCCATGTGGCCAGTCACTGCACTCCTGATGTGCACCACAGAAAGTGAAGGTGAGTGTGCAGAGCACACGTGCACAGAAGAGTTCTCAGCAGCCTTCTTTGTAATGCCCTAACCACCAACATGCAAATGTCATCCACGGGAGGACAGGAAAGCAACTGCCATCCACCCAGAGGGACACAGGTGGCTCTGAGGCATCTGTCCTCCCCTGGCCTCTAGCCATGGGGCAACATGTGAGTTCAAACAATTAGGCTGTTTCAACAAGCAGAGCAGATGATGTAGGGACTGTTGCCCCTTCCTCACAGGTTACCTAATTATGCCCTCACTGAGCACTTGCTTTGGGTCCCCTGGTATCAGCTCCAAGATTAGGGAGACCCCTCTATTTCAGGGACCTAGTCCTGGTGGCCCCTAATGGAGATAGGGCAAGTGTGGTGGTGGTGATCCCCCCTCCACTAGAGAACCCCAGTTCACCCCATCACATTCCTCCACCCCTCCCATGCCTGTTTTCCCAGCCTGGAGTCCTTGGTCATCATTTCTCCCCTGAGGACATCTCACCAATGTCCACTTTTCCTCATGGAAAGTCATAATCTCTCCCCAGAGGACACCTTACCAGTGTCCACCTTGTCTCATGGGAAGTCTATAAATTGGGCATTACCCAACTTCATGTCCTGCAGAAATGCTTGTCTAGGCCTTTGGCTCCTGGGGCCTACCTCTGGGGAGCTTGAATCAGGAGCCTGTGATGGGAGCTCTGTCACCAGGAAGCTGCCCACCTCTGCCAGCTCATCCCTTGGGCCTGGACCCTCCTCAAGGCACATGCTTTGGTGATTGCTGTTGCATTGGTGAATGCTTTGGTGATTGCTGTTGCATGGGTGAATCCTGCAAGCAAAACATTTCACAACCCTCTGGAGGGAGGAGGGAGCACAGTCCACATATGGCCCAACATGAGGGAGGCAGACACAGCATCCAGCCCAGCCAGCCTGGGTCATCATCCTGGGTCTCAGTCTCTCTTTCTACACCCTGTTTTCCAACTAAGGAAGGAGGGAAACTGAGCAGGACAGATGGCCTCACTGCCTGAGGGGATGATAGCACCTAGGAGTCAGTGGCCTTGAGTCTGTGTCTGCTCCTGGAGATCTGGGTTGGAAATGCCATAGGTCTAGGGATTGTGGCTCTGTAGTTAGATTTGGAGGTCATCTGGCATTAGTGATGATGGTTTCATCAGACAGGTTTGGATGTCTCTAATGGCTCAGCAATGGGTGGATTTAGGGACAATGAGACACATTCTTGTCTTATTCTGATCGCGCAGAAATGAGGCTTCATCTCAATTACCCAAATATCAATGGTGTGAAAGGGGGTCCTTGGTCAGTAGTTCCCTGCACAGAGCTTAGCTGAGTAGCAGCTGCCCCACCACCTCTCACTCACTCCATGTTAAGAGCCTCCAGGACCCTTTTTCTCAGTTCATTGACTTTCCTGCCCTCACCCTGGCTCAGCACTTCTGCCCTCTCTTGACCACTTGAATTGATTTGGGGACAGGTGGGGGAAAGTGGAGGAAGATGGGGAAAGTCATATTTTTTAAAAAATATTTTGTTTAGTTGTAGATGAACACAATATCTTCATTTATTTTATGTGGTGCTGAGGATCGAACCCAGTGCCTCACGCATGGGAGGCAAGAGCTCAACCGCTGAGCCATAGCCCCAGCCCCAGAAAGTCATATTTTATTGTGGGGTATTTGTTAGCTTCTCTTCTCTAGAACAAAGCCTTCAAAGAACTGTGTGTGTAGCTCAGTGGTAGAGTGCTTGCCTGGCATGTGTGAGATCCCACTGTCTCCCACTTTCTCCTACCTTCTCTTCTCTCATCCGCTCCCACCTTCTTCCATCTTCTTCCACATTCTCCCAACTTCTCTTCTTCCACCTTCTCTTCTCCCACCTTCTCCCACCTTCTCTTCACCCACATTTCCAACCTTCTCCCACCCTCTCTTCTCTTAACTTCTCCTACCTTCTCCCACCTTCACCCACCTTCTTCCACCTTCACTCAGCTTCTCTCACCTCCCACCTTTTACCACCTTCTTTCGTCTTCTCTTCTTCTAACTTCTCTTCTCACCCCTCTCCCACCTTCTCCAATCTTCTCTTCTTCTCCCACCTTCTCCAACCCTCCATTTTTATCCACCTTCTCCCAACTTCTCCCTCCTTCTCTTCTTGCACCTTCTCCCACCTTCTCCCATCTTCACCCACATTCTCCCAACTTCTCCCAACTTCTCTTCTTCCAACTTCTCTTCTCCAATGTGCTTGTCTCCCTGTGGTCCCTTTTCTGCTCAGAGCTGGGCTCAGGAAGCTTAGGGTGCACTTGCAGGGCACCAGGTGACACTAGTGTGTCTTGGGCCTGGACCAACCTCCCCTTCCTCAGAAGAGCAATTCTTGGGAAAGTGGTGGAGGCAGCTAATGAGCTATACAATGCATGACCTCTCCTGGGAATCTGTGAATTAAAGCAAAGAAGTGAATTAACCTTGCTGTTAAAACTCGAGCTTGTGATTTTAAATTTACTGCCAAGGGAATACTGTTCCGTGCTCAAAGACAGACTGCGAACAGAACTCAGTGACACAGCCAATGCCATGTGTTTGCCCTGTATCTGTTTCTGTACCTCTACCTAATGCCTTCTTGTCCTGTATTTGTTAACTTCCCACCTCAAGAAAGCAAACTTCACAAGTCTGGGCTGGTAGCTCGGTGGTAGAGTGCTTGCCTTGCATGTGAGAGACCTGGCTTCAACCCCCAGCACAGGAGGGAAGTTGGGGGAAGCTACTTCTAGCTCATTTTTTTGTGGCATATTTGTTAGCTTCTCTCCTTTAGAAAATAATCTTGAAAAAACTGGGTCTGAAGATAGGTCTCCCGCTTCTCTTCTCCCATGTTCTCTCCTTCCTGTGGTCACTGCCCCACTCAGAGCTAGGCTTGAGCAGCGTCAGCCCATAGATTCCCTCTCCACAGAATGTATGAATTGAAGCAAAGGAGAGAATTAACTCTGATGTTAAAACTCGAGCTTGAGACCTACAATTTACTGCCTAGGGGATACTGTCCAGTGCTCCAAAGGAGACTGCTAACAGGGTGTCCAGGAATCAATGACACAACCAATGTCAGATTTAAAAAGATTTAAAATATTTTAAAAAATATGAATAATGGGCAAAACCTTTTTGTAAACATTGTGCTAATGTAAAATCAAGAAAATATGATTCTTGGCAAGGTGGGAGCAAGATACTTCAGAAATCTCTTAAGATTAAAAAAAGTGGTCAAGAAATAATAAATGAGGGGCTGTGGTTGTGGCTCAGTGGTAGAATGCTTGTCTCCCATGTGTGAGGCACTGGGTTTGATCCTCAGCACCACATAACAATAAATAAAATAAAGGTAATGTGTCCATATACAACTGAAATAATTTAAAAAAGAAATAATATATGAAAAGACATTTCCTAAACACAGAACAAAACCATAAAAGCAAACCTCTACCAAAAACACTAGACTGCATCCCCAAGGTAGGACTCTGATCCTCACAGTGTTAAACATGTCTGTGAAGCAAAAGTTTCTGCAGTACACACCAACAAGACAAGCCATGTGAGACACTTGGTGGGCTTACATGGTGCCCTTCCTGTAGAATGTGGGAACTCCTTTCTTGGACCGCTGCTGCAGGCCCACATGAATCCCATGTGGTCAGAGTGTGTCATAGATGAAAAATAGCACTTTCTGCTGCTGTGTCTCAAGCAGCCTGTGGAGGATTCCCTCACACCTGAGTGGTTTCATCCCCTACCATCCAGGCTCAGGAGAGTGCATTTTGATCACTCTTGCTGACAGATCAGCCTGTCAGCAAGTTCTGTTACACATTTCCTTCCCATCAGTGACGTTAGTGTGTGCTACCATCCCCACTGTAGCTCACAACACTGGCACATCTTTCACATCACACCCGTAAGATTAAGTTCAGCAGAAGAGGTCCCCCCAGAGCATCCATCACTGACGCCGAGAGTGCCCTCTTTTCAGCAGCAAGAACTTGCCTTTTTTTAGGTTTAGGGATGAATCACCAGTGTTAGGTCGGTTTAAGGTGGCGAAGGAAAACAACACATCAGGCAGCCAACACACATGAGAGAATGATCAGACACCAGCAGGCAGGCAGTGACAACTCATGACCACCATCAATCGGCCAGTCCCCTGGCCAACCCCAGGAGAACACAGGACTCCCCCAAACTCCTTTTCCTGTCACAAGCCCCCCTTCCTGCCCAAAGCTTCGCTTTTCTGTCCCAAGCCCTCCCCTTTCACCCCAAAGCTTCCCTTTCTTGTCCCAAGCCCTTCCCTTCCTGCCCAAAGCTTCTCTTTCCTGTCCTAAGTCCTCCCCTTCCTGCCCAAAGCCCATAAAACATTCAAATCAGCTGAGCCTGCGCGCGATTCTCCCAGACCAGCTCTGATGGACAGGGAGTCTTACTCAGGAGCGTGTATCAAGAAAGCCTTTCTGTGCGGTTTAATTGACCTTCCAGTCATCGTTATCTGACCTTACAACCAGCATGGGAATACCTGTCTTTAATACTCCTTTTAATTAAAATTGCCAGAAAGAAAAACCACAAAATCGCTGAAGGACCAAGAAAAGGTAAAAGTTGGGAGATACAACATAATTGGAACAGAAATGCTTCAGAAGGAGCAATTCATACTGTGACAGTCTCAGGAGGAGCGGTTCATATTGTGACATTTACCAGGGCTTTCAGTCCTTCACCTTCACTGAGGAAAGGAGATGGAAGGTCCTCTGCCTGTGGGTGACAACAGCCTAGGCCAGCAGGGCAGTGGGCTCTCTCCTCCCTTATCTTCAGAGAGACCAATCAGGTGGATTAGTCAGTGACAGGCGATTGAGTCAAAAGGCCCAGTCTGCAGGCCTGGGAGGGCCAAGTGGGCCAGTAATCAGGTGCAGGTGGCAGCCCTGCTTCCCTGCCCTGCCACAGCGAGGGTTGTGGAGCACAGAGGTGAGTTCATAAGGAGAGCAGGGCAGACAGGGCAGGGCTCACCAGGGGAAGGGCCTGCCTTCCATTCAGGTTTGGTGGGTGTCTGGGTGGCCTGGAGCCCTGGCCCTCACAGAGAGCTGCAGGTAATTGAGGACCTACTTGCACTGAGGAGCAGGCTGTGGGGTCCCGGGTGGGAGCCCGGTGTGGGTTGAAGGGTCCATAGTACCAGGGCATGTGGCCTGTCTTCTTCTCCCTGCATTTTGTGGCTACAGCCTGCAGAGCCTTTGGGGGAAGCCTAAAGATGAAGGGCCTCACCCCAGGGCAAGGGAATCACAGGAGTGTGCAGGTTAGGGTTGGGGTAGGATTCAGTGTTAGGGTTGCGGGACTGGTCTAGGACTACAGAATTAGCAACAGATAAATACGGTTTAAGTTACTGGGGGGTGTGCTGGGGCTTGTGGCATGGGCAGGGCAGAGTTAGGAGTAGGGCAAGGGTCTAGGGTGGAGGCAGCAGGGAGCAGACAGTGCTATGCCCTCTATACCCACCCTCATGTTCTCAGAGAGGAACAGAGCTTCTCCTTGGCCCCTGCCTCTGTAGATGCTGCTGTGGCTCAGGACTGTGGTGAGCCTGAAGTGAAGGCACGAAAGGAGAAAGCTCTGTGAATTCCTGTGGGCTGACAGGGGAGCTGGCCATTTCCTTGACCATCTCAGGTAATGTTTTCCAGCGGCTATTGTTAAGGCTGTGCTGCTCACTCTCACAGCATGTTGAAGCCCTTTATTTTTGGATTGGGTTTTCCAGGAAGAAATCTAGGACACAGAAAGGAGAAACTGATATACACTTTCTGTATGGTGTAGGGAAGGTTCCAGTCCCCTGGCCTGGGCCACACTGGTGCCCCAGGGGAAGGGTTAGTGCCATGCATCACTTTCTTTTATTCATGTTTTCATGGCTCAATTTCTTACAGTGTTGAAGTACTTGAACAATATTGAGGGCTTGACATAGTAAAACTCTTAACATGACTCAGGGACAAATATGGTGTTTCTGCCTGGTAGAAGAGGAAACTCGGGTGGGCACCGTCCCATGGTAGAGTGGTGTGTAGACTGTGAGGTCCTGGGTTTGATCTCAGGCACAACAAAAGAAAACAGAACGGACAATTTCACAGTCTTAATTACTCTTTTTTGTCAATAAGCAGGCAAGAGAAAAGCGGGGAGGACGCAAGCTCTACCCACCAAATGCATTGGGTGCTCCAGGCTGGATCCCGACTTACTCAGCTCCAACTATAAAAGGCACTTGAGGTGCTTGCAGGTGTCTGCATGTTGCTTGGACATGTGATGTTCAGGAATTATTCTGGCCTAGTTTGAATGTGATAATAGCATCACGGCCATATTCAAGAGTTCTTTCCATTATGTGAATACACTTTTTAAGGAAGAGGCCAGCTGCTGCTGGATCTTGCTGGGGATCCTTCATGCAGTGTGGTGGGCCCCCTGGCAAGTCCCAGGGGCCACTGTGGTGATGGCTGCCTGGGCAGTCTATTCTGTGATTTATTTGTACCAGTGTAGACATCTGGATAGTTACCTTGACTCGTGTTTGTTTTCCAATCTATAGTCTTTTCTTGCTCAATTCATTACTGCTTAAGCCATAGGGAGTTCTTTCTATTATCTACTGTTGTCTTTTTACATTTTTCTATTTTTTTTAATCCAAACATTCTTTCTTTCTGATACATAAAGGTTACCCTGACTCTCATATTTGCTCTCTGAGTGCTAGCATAGCCACATCTCCAGAGCCCTGTCTCCTTTGCTGAGAGAGTGATATTAAAATCCTTTATCTGACAGCAGAATACACACGTTGCATCCTGACCATCAAACAGTTAATGCAGTGGTGTTGGTATGTGTTCCCATTCACAACCCCCCCCTTGCCCCACTGTAACTGTGTGTGTGTGTAACTTTCTGTCCCTGAGGTTATACTGACCTGCATTCACTGGATCATGATACTTTAGGCCCTAGATCCCTCTGATTTCTCCTTTCACTTACCTGTAGTTTCTCTGCCAACTATGAGAAACTTGGGATCTACCTTCTACCATGCAAATGATTCATTGTTCCATTATGAGAAATGAATTCATTGTTGCTCCAGATTACATGTTGTGACATAATAAAAAACACATTTAGACTGTGCCCTCAGTTCTGGGTGCAGATTTCACCAATTCTTCATATTTCCTGAGTGATAGGGGTGGTAGGAGCATCTCTTATGCTAACATTTGTTCTTTGACCTTGGTTTCTTGCATAGAAATCCTAAATCTTACAGAATGTTTGGGGTGATAGGAGGGTCTTTTGCTCAAAGAACTCTTGGTGGGTCTCTAGGACAGCTTCTGGATTGAAGATTGTCTTGAGGAAGACCAAGCACTGACTGAAATCTCGCAACCTTCAGTTCCCCACTTCCTCCAGGGAAAGAAGCTAGAAATTGGATTAATAACCCATCAGACCTAAACGATTAAATCTCCACAAATTTCTGTACAAGAAGTGGTTCAGGGAGTTTCTGAGTTGCTGAACACAACCATGCATAGAGAGATGGGTACACCCCAACTCCATGTGGACAGAGACTCCTGCACAGGGACCTTCTGGGCCTCATCCTGTGCATGTCCTCATCAGACTGTAATTTTGTCTTGTCTAGAACGTCATCCAAGTTGGGCCACACAGCACATTGCCTCTTTTGCCTGGCTTATTGCACTTACCAGCTCCACAGGTAAGTTCATGTGTCTCTGTGCAGGTTTGTGGCTCATTCCTTTCCTTTATGTGTGGGTTGTGCATTGAGCTGTGGAAGGACATTCTCATTTTTATCTGATCAGCATCAGTACATAATTGCATGGTATTTTTGGTTTGATGTGCTTTTTCAGAGCACTTTTGGAAATGCACATAATTAATAGGCACACTGTTGGGTTCATAGATTAGACTTGTTTTGTCTTGGAAAAGACTGGCACACCATCTTCCAAGCTGGCTGTGCCACGTGTTCCTCTGGCAATGCCCGAGTGCTGGTGTGCCACGTCCTACACATCTCGGTTCACTGCCACTTCTTAGAGTGTAGCAGTTCTAATAGCAGGGCCGTGCTACCTCACTATTGTTCAATTTGTGATCCCCCACTCTTATGTAATGCTGAGCATCATTTTGTACAACTATTTGCCATCATTTTCTTCTTTGTTCAGATATTTACTTTTGGGGGGTACTGGGGATTGAACCAAGGGGTGAGTAACCACTGGTTCACACCCCTAGCTCCTTTTTACTTCTTCCTTTTTTTATTTTGATGCAGAATCTCACTAAGGCTGGCCTTAAATTTGAAATACTTCTGCCTCCAAATTTTGGGCAATTGGGATTATAGGCATGCAACACTGCACTTGGTAAAAAGTTAGTTTTATAAATCCATGTTATCAATATTTTCTTCTGTCAATTGGCTTTGGGTCGTGAATGGTAAAGCTCATCACCAAGGGCTGGAGATTTGGCACAGTCTTACAGAGCTTGTCCATCATGTATGAGGCCCAGTGTTTGATCCCTAGTACTAGAGCACTCGCGCACGCGCGCACACACACACACACACACACACCCATCTTTGTCTAAGATTCCATAGATCTTCATGTGTTTCCTCCTGATCTTTTTTAGTTTTCACAAATTTTAGTTACAAACTTATGAGTTAATTTTTGTAGGAGTTTCAGTTTGTGTGTACACTTGTTATTTACACCATTTAAAAAATATGGATAGTGGTTCAATTTCAATTTCCAAAATTATGGTCTTGAACAATGTAAGATATATTACTCAATTTTTTTTTCCATTTCTCATAACTGCCAGGAGGGGGCATGTGTGCACTGCATGATGCATTGAGTCCCTGTGGCCACCAGAGGATGGGAAGCTTTTCTGGACCCCAGGGTGCCATAACATTGATATGGCAGTGAGTTTTCCATATGCATATCATTAGAATGTGTTTTCCATATGCATCCTCTGTTGCTAATGGATTATTGAAAGTAAGAAAATAGGTGCCCTGTGGTCCTTAGTACTAAAGGTATCTATTCTATACCCTCTACAACTAATACAATAGTTACCCTGTGTCTTTATTAGTCACACATTACCCATACTGTAGCATTTAAAACTAATAGAATAGGTGCCCTGTAGCCTTTAATATTAATGTAATATCCGTAATTTTGCACCCAAATCTGATAGAAATTGCTTCCCTGATTCCTTTAACATTCATATAATATGAAAAATGTGGCCTTGGAAATGAATATAAAAATAGTCATGTGGTCTGCCAACACTGGTATTGTATCCATACTATAGCATCAACACCTGCTATCATGGCTGCCCTGTGGCCAGTAGTATTAATATGTAACCTATACTATAACATCTAAAGCCAACATGATACTTGCCTGGCCTGGGGCTTTTAATAGGAATTTGAGACACATGTTGTACACACACTATGCAGTCTTCATTGCTCAATTAATATTCATATTATGCCATTTTAAAGTAAAGTAATAGATTCACTGTGCCTTTTAATATGATTATAATATCCATAGTGCACATCTAAAACTCATGGAATAGCTTCCCTGTAGACTTTAATATTCATACAATATCCATACAGTGGCCTCTAAAACTAATAGGAGAGCAGTCTCGTGGCCTTTATTACCAAAATATCCATACAGTTGTATGGAAAAGTGATAAAAGGGCTGATCTGTGGCCTTCAATATGAATATGGTTTGCCTATTACAACATAAAAAACGGAAATCAGAACCATTCAGAGGACTTTAATACTAATATGATATCCAAACTATAGTATCTGATACAGATATAGTAGCTATGCCATGGCCATTTATTTATTTATTTTTCTTTTGATACCAGGGATTGAACTCAGGGGTACTCGACCACTTAGCCACATCCCCAGCCCTATTTTGTGTTTTATGTAGAGACAGGGTCTCACTGAGTTGCTTAGCGCTTCGCTGTTGCTGAGGCTGGCTTTGAACTCGTAATTCTCCTGTCTCAGCCTCAGTTATATTATGTTTAGGGTACAAATATATATGAATATGTGCAAATGTATAAACAAGAAAATGCATTGATTTATGAATGCATTTATCACTATATATATATAAAAATACTTATATATAGGTATGTAAATATGTATATGAGTATGGATAGTCTTAGTGGTAATTATAGAAAAGAAGATAATGTTACCATTAGTGTTTGGGTATATGTATTTGTTAAATGAATATATAGGAATATATATGTCAATATGTACATTTGAATTTAGGCTTTGGGTTAGGGTTAGAAAAGGGTATAGGTTTTGCAAAACTGAATATATGTATTGACATGTATGTATATATACATAAATACATATACAATATATTCATGTATATTAATATGATTATAAATATGTTAATATACATATTTAAAAGTATGATACTGCCAGTTACCTGTGATGAGTCCTGCTATCTCACATGCTGAAGTATAACATTAGAGAAGCACATCAAGGCAAGCATTTAAGCAAGGCTTATTTAAGAGGGGTAACAGACTTCTCCCAGAAGGGAAAAGGGGGCCACAGCTGGTATCCTGGTATCCCTAGAAGTATAGATGTTCTGACTTTTTATATATCTTAGGCTTCTTTTCTTCTTCTGCTCTCTTCCCCTTATCTCTCTTCTTCCTGCATACATGACTAGGCCCAGGAGATTCTCATGGAATGGCCAAAAGGTGAAAAGCAGATGGACAGGCACCAAGGTGGAGTGATTAGGGGAGGAAGGGAGCATAATTAACTCCCTGCAGGGAAGGAAAATCCCTGAACAGGTTACCTTAGCACAGGTTGGAACAGGGGCAGGTTATCTTGATAAGGGTGGAGGAAGGGCTCTGAAGGCATTAGCATCTCAATCTCTCTCCAGCTTTTAATTTTGAGAAAAGGTCTCACTAAAATTAAAATTAAAATAAATTGAAATTAAAATCAAAATCCTGCTCCAATTTGGCTCACTGAAATTGGCCTTCTTGATCCAACTGGAATTGATTTATTTTTAAAATTTTTTGTTGTAGATGGACACAATATACTTAGTTTATTTATTTTTATGTGGTGCTGAGGATCGAAGCCAGTGTCTCTTGCATGAGGGGCGAGTGCTCTACCACTGAGCCACAATCCCAGCCCATCCTGAATTGATTTATGTATCTATACTGACTGACTAGTTCTGTCTTTAAGTATATATGTTTTTAAAAAATTTTCTCTTAGAAGATTTTATATTTAGGGGTATTTTTACATTTTGATTTGATTTAAGATAGTTTTGCAGTATAAATTAATATATTTGACCATAGGTATGATTTGATAGTGAATTCATAAGTACATATGTCAAAATGTGTATAAATAGTCATGTAAATATACATGGTTTTTTAAAAATATTTTTTTAGTGGTCAATGGACTTTATTTATTTACATGTGGTGCTGAGAATTGAACCCAGTGCCTCACACATGCTAGGCAAGTGCTGTACCACTGAGCCACAACCCCAGCCCTATACATGGCTTATATATAAAGAGTTCAACGATGAGGACTACTGTTAGGGTTAGGAATAACTTTTGAAATAGGGTAAGTGTTAATGTATGAACATGTATAATGCTATATATAAATATGCATATTTATCTAATATGTGTATAAAACCTATAAATATATATTGTTTAGTACGTGGATGGGTTTATGTTTAGATAGAAGTTTACAGTTTGGATTTGGGTTATAGCATAAATATATAAATGAACATATTTGTGAATATATATGTGAAGATATATAGGTCAAAATATGCACGGATATTCATGTAGGTAGATATATATGGCTTTATAGATAGATGAATACTTCATGGCTAGGGGTATTGTTAAGGTTATGAGTATTTTTAGGAGTAGGGTGAGGTTTAGTGTTAGGATATGAACATATATATCAATATGTGTGTATATATTTGAATATATATGACAATACATATGAAATCATAGGAAAACATATGATATTATATATGATAGGTTAATGTTGAGATGTATGCTTTTGAATTGGTTTTTATTTGGTAAAAATCCATGAATAAATTTCTACATTTATATGAACTTCTATTTTTGCTTGAATTTATTTAAGGGGTTCATAAAACATAAAGCTGTACATATTTTTGTTGTACTACATAATATTTACATGCCTGTGTACTTTGTATGATGTTTAAGCCAGGTTAAACATATTGGTATCCTCAAAAATTTATTCTTTATAATGAAAGCATTCAAATTACTTATATACTAGCTTTATTAGGTTCATTTTTTCTTTTTTGATATACATGACATTACAGTGTATTTTGACATATGACACATGGAGTATAACTTCTAATTAGGATCCCATTCTGTGGTTGTAGATGATATGGAGCTTTACTGGTTGTGTATTCATGTGTGAACATAGGAAAGTGATGTCTGATTCATTAAACTGTCCTTTTTTATACCCTTCCCACCATACTTTTTAAATTCCATTTTGTCTATCCAATGAACTTCTATTATGGCATCCACATATCACAGAGTACATTAAGCCTAGAATGATGGTAACTAAAGTTATGGTAGTGTTATGTATATAAATACATAACATATGTATGTACACATGTATATATATAAAATATTTATAAAAATATATACAAAATTATAAAAATATATACAAAAATATGCATAAAAAGGTTAGGGTTTTGAGTTTGTTAAGGTTTTGTTTTGGCTTCTAGAATTAATAAATGAATTCAGCAAAGCAGCTGGATATAAAATCAACACCCATAAATCAATTGCATTTCTATACATCAGTGATGAATCCTCTAAAAGAGAAATTAGGAAAACTACCCCATTCACAATAG
Organism: Geosciurus inauris; assembly: GCA_004024805.1. Taxonomy (NCBI): domain Eukaryota; kingdom Metazoa; phylum Chordata; class Mammalia; order Rodentia; family Sciuridae; genus Geosciurus; species Geosciurus inauris. The sequence continues at coordinate 30,457 of PVHX01016175.1, forward strand.
CCTCAAAAAAAAAAAAAACAAAAAAAAACCCTTGGGAATCAATTTAACAAAAGAGGAGGAAAACCTCTACAATGAAAGCTACAGGACACTAAAGAAATAAAGTGAACAAGACCTTAGAAGATGGAAAAATCTCCCATGTTCTTGGATAGGCAGAATCAATATTGTCAAAATGGCCATACTACCCAAAGTGCTATATAGATTCAAGGCAATTCCAGTTAAAATTCCAATGTCATTCCTTATAGAAATAGAAAAGGCAATCATGAAATTCATTTGGAAGAATAAGAGACCCAGAATAGCCAAAGCAATCATTAGCAAGAAGAATGAAGCAGGAGGCATCCCAACACCAGACCTTAAACTATACAAAAAACTATAGTAATAAAAATGGCATGGTAATGGCACCAAAATAGACATATAGACTAATGGTGTAGAATAGAAGACACAGAGACAAACTCATATAAATGCAGTTTTCTTATACTAGATAAAGGTGCCAAACATGTACATTGGAGAAAAGACAGCCTTTCCAACAAATGGTGCTGGGTAAACTGGAAATTTATATGCAGCAAAATGAAACTAAACCCCTATCTCTCACCATGCACAAAATTCAACTTAAAGTGGATCAAGGGCCTAGGAATTCGACCAGAAACCCTATGCCTAGTAGAATAAAATGTAGGCCCAAATCTTCATCATGTCAGCTTAGGACCTTACTTCCTTAACAAGATTCCTATAGTGCAAGAAGTAAAATCAAAAATCAAATGGGATGGATTCAAACTAAAAAAGCTTCTTCTCAGCAAAAGAAACAAGGAAGTGAACAGAGAGCCTATGTTCTGGGAACAAATTTCTGCCACATGCACATCTGATAGAGCACTAATCTCCAGTATATATAAAGAACTCAAAAAAATTAACACTAAAAAAACAAACAACCCTCAGCAAGGTTGAGGCACTAAGCAACTCAGTGAGACTCTGTACATAAAACACAAAATAGGGCTGAGGATGTGGCTCAGTGGTCGAGTGCCCCTGAGTTCAATCTCAAGCACCAAAAAAAAACCAAAACAAAATAAAACAAAACAAAAAAAACCCAATTAATAAATAGGCTAAGGAGCTGAACAGGAACTTCTCAGAAGAAGATATACAATCTTATATGAATAGACATATGAAAAACTGTTCAACATTTCTAGCAATTACAGAAATGCAAATCAAAACTAAGATTTCATCTCACACCAGTCAGAATGGCAATTATCAAGAATACAAATGCCAATAAGTGTTGACAAGTATGTGGGGGGAAAAGGCACTCTCATACATTGCTGATGAGACTGCAAATTGGTACAACCAATCTAGAAAGCAGTATGGAGATTTCTTAGAAAACTTGGAATAGAACCACCATTTGACCCAGCTAACCCACTATACCCAAAGACTTAAAAACAGCATACTACAGTGATGCAGCCACTTCAATGTTTACAGCAGCTCATTTCACAATAGCTAAACTGTGGAATCAACCTAGATGCCCTTCAATAGATGAATGGATAAAGAAACTGTGGTATATATTCACAATGGAATGTTACTCAGCAATAAAAGAGAATAAAATTATGGCATTTGCAGGTAAATGGATGGAGTTGGAGAATATCATGCTAAGCAAAGGAAGCCAATCCCCCAAAACCAAAGGCTGAATGTTCTCTCTGATGAGTGGATGCTGATTCATAATGAGGGAGGGGACATGGGAAGAATGGAGGAAATTTGATCAAAGAGGAGGGGAGGGAGGGGACATGGGGACAGTAAAGTTGGTGGAATGAGATGGATTTCATAGCCCTAGCTTTATGTATGACTGCATATATGATGTGATTCTATATCATGTACAACCAGAGAAATAAATGTGTACAATGAATTCAATCAAAATGCATTCTGCTATCATGTATACCTAAGTAGAATAAATAAATTGCAAAAAAAAAAGTTTTATTTTGGATTAAGATTAGAAATTTCATTTTGGGGTAGGATTATGTTTACCATTAGTTTCCATATAGATATATAAAAGTACATAAAGATAAATATATATATATATAAATATATATGTTAAAATATATATAGATATTAAAAGTAATACTTAAAGATTAAATATAAAATCATGTTAAAGCATAGTGTTACATTTAGTTCTTATAGAGAAGTGTTAAGGTAAGGGTTAGGATGTGAAGATATAGCTCATATCAATGTATTATAAGATTATAACTTATATCTGAAAAAATATAAATGTATGTTTTTATCTATGGATAGGTTTATGGTAAGGGGTGTTGTTATGTTCTGTGTTAACATAAAACATGTAGAAATGAATGTGAAAATATATATATAGATTTTTATGTGAATTTATGGAATTATATCCCACAATGTATATATACTTTCATATACATTGTTTTGATTTATATGCAAAAAACTTTGTGCTTAGGAGTAGTAGTAGTAATAGGACTAAATTTAGAACTAGAGTTAGGGCTAGCATTAGGATTTTAACATCTGTATTTTATATTATAGATACGGTGAGAGTTATGGTAATAATTTGTATATAAATACATAGGAATATAAATAGATTCATATTTTTGTATGTGCATATAAAATATTAATGAGGATAATATATTTATAAATATGCACGAGTTTGGTCAGTTTTCAGTTGTGTTATGGTTTGTTTTTAGGATTAAGATTGGTGCTTCATTTAAGGATAGGATTATGGTTATCATTATGGTGCATACCTACATATATAAATCTTTATAAGGACATATATAAATGTGCATGTAAGGGGCTGGGGTTATGGTGCAGTGGTAGCGTGCTTGCCTAGCATGCGGGAGGCACTGGGTTCGATCCTCAGCACCACATAAAAATAAAATAAAGATATTGTGTCCACCTACAACTAAAAAATAAATAAAAAAACAAATAAATGTGCATGTAAAAATATATATGGATATGCAACATAATATTTATAGTTTGTACATAAAAGTCTTACAGTTATGAGTAGTTTTAGGTTTAGTTTTGAGGTACAGACTAGAGAGGATTAATGATAGAATATACATGTCAATATATATTGAATATAAATATATATTCAATATATTATGAATGTATAAGTGAAATATAAATATGAATGTATAAGTGAAAATGTATGTGAAAATATAGAAATATATGTACTATTATCTATAGATATGTTTATGATAATGGAGTTATGTTTTGTGTTAAATCTAGGGTATGTGTATGGAATGTATACATATGCATATATAGAAATTTTATGTGAATTTATAAATTTATATCCCAAAATATACAGAACACTCATGTAAAATATGTTTTATATGTATAGAGGTTTCTGCTTGGTCATAGTGGTAGGGGTAGAACTAAGTTTAAAAATAGGGTTAAGGTTAATGTTAGGATTTGAACATTTATATCTATATATATGAGTACAAATTTGGATACATATGTAAACATGTACACAAAAATATACAAATGTATATAGTTTTGTATATGGTTAGATTTTTGTTCAAATGGATGTTTATGATTTTGTTTAGAGATAGGTTATGAATTTATAAGTATATATGAAAATATAAGTGAACATATAAATGTCAAAATATATGTCATATATATTTTATATTTTATTCATATATATTTTATATAACTAAATGTTATAAAACACTTAGTTTTATATGTAAATATTTTATAGATGGGGTAGTGTTATGGTTAGGAGTATATATAATTTTTATTTAAATATAGGTTTTTACTAGAATATATATATGTGAATATCCATGAAATGTTTGGGAAGGAATTTGTGAACCTATATAGTTATATTTATAAATAATTTTAGATATCATGTTAGTGTTAGAGTTAGTTTCAGGCTTAGGGCACACTAATGTGTGTGTGTGTGTGTGTGTGTGTGTGTGTGTGTATATATATGATTGGATACATGAATAGATTGGTGAATGTATATATGCATGCAAATACAAATAGATATACATTAATAAATATACATAAGGCTGTTGGAATGATTACAGTTGTCTACAGATTTAGCATTAATTTTACACTTGGAGTTTGGATATATATGTGTAGATGTATATATTCATGTGTATATACATGTATACGTGTTGATATTTAGCATTTGGGTAGAATTAGAAGAGCTTTAAGAACTTGTATATCTTTTAGAGTTTAGCATCTTGATTAGGGCTGTGACTATGGAGGTTAGTCACAGAGATTATGTTTTGATGTCTACTTTTAGGGATACAGTTAGAATTATGGTACTAATTTGTGTAAAAATACGTATGATTATATAGACAGACTCTCACATAATATTCTCAATTTTGTTTATTTAAGCTGACATAATATCCTCACTGTGACTTCTCACAGTCGTGTAATATCCTCACTGTGGCCTCTGCCACTCACATATTATTCTCACTGTGACCTCTGTCACATAATTCCCTCAGTGTTCCCTGAAATACTCACATAATACCTTGTGTGTCCAGACACTCACATTATGGCCTCACTCGTGCCTCTGACATTCATATAATAACCTCACAGTGACCTCTGAAACTTACATAACATCCTCACTGTGACTTCTTACATTCATTTGATACACTCACTGTAGCCTATGACATTCACACACTACCCTCATTGTGACCACTGATATTCACATAATATCCTCATTCTGTCCTCTGCCATTCACCTAATGACTCACTGTGTCCTCTGACACTCACAACATATCCTCATCTGACATATGACACTCCTTCACTGTGGCCCTTGACACTCACATAGTATACTCACTGTAACCTCAACACTTACATTATGCTCGCACTTTGGCCTCTGATATTCACAAACTACCCTCACTGTGGCCTATGATATTCACATAATATCCTCACTTGGCCGCTGACTCCCACACAATACCCTCACTGGGGCCTCATAAACTTACCTAATACCCTCACTGTGACCTCTGATGCTCATACAATATCCTCACTTTGAGCTCACTCACTTAATACCTTCTCTTTGTCCTCAGACATTCATAAAATATCCTCACTGTGTCCTATGACACTCACATAATACCCTCATTGTCTTCTGACACCTAATATTCCCTATGTGATCTTTGACACTCACATAATACCCTCATTTTTGAGTTCTGACACTGACATAGTGCCCAATCTTATGGCCTCTGAAACTCATAATATTCTCACTTAACCTCTGACACACTCATATAATACCCTGACTTTCCCCATGAACTTGTTGTAGTATCCTTGTTTTGACCCTGAAAGTCATATAACACACTCACTCTGACCTCTGATACACATTGTCTTAAGTGTGACCTCTGACCTTCACATAATATCCTAAATGTGGCAACTTAAATTCAACTAGTTATCCTTAGTTGCCTATAAAACTTTCATATTATCCTCAATATGGCTTCTCACAGTCACAAAATATGCTCCCTGTGGCTTCTGTTATTCACATAATATCCTCACTGTGGCCTCTGACATTCACATAATACCCTCACTTTTCCCTATGACACTTACATGATATCCACATCCACAATTGGCTTCTGACACTAACATGATATCAGCACTGTGGCCACTGACACATAATATCCTTACTGTTTCCCCTGACATTCACACAATTTCCTCACTTTCACCTCTGAATCTGATGTAATGCCCCTACTATAGCCTCCAACACTCTCACGACATCCTCATGTGACCTCTGACACACAAAATATTCTCACTTGGCCTCAGAAATTTACATAATATCTTCATGGTGCCCTCTGGCACTCAGAAATGTCCTCTCTGTTATTACTGACATTAACATAATATCTGCACTGTGACCTCTGACACTCACATAATATCCTCCATGTGGCCACTAACACTCATATAAAAAACCCACTGTGGCCTCTAACATTGACAAAATACCCTTAAATGGCCTCTTACCATCATTTAATATTCTCACTATGACCTATTACACTCACATAATATCTTCACTGTGGCCTCTGAAGCTCACATAATCACATCTCTGTGACCTGTAACACTCACATAATATTCTCACTATGGTCCTCGACACTTACATAATATCCTCACTTGGCCACTTATACTCTCAAAGTATCCTAACAATGACTTCTAACACTCATATAATACCCTCACTGTGGACTCTGATACTCACATAATGTCCTGTGACCTCTGACACTTTCATTATATCTTCCTGTGGCCTTAACACATATCACTTTGGCCAATGATGTTCATGATACCATCACTGTGGCCTCTGAAATTTACACTGTGACATTTGTCACTCACATAATACCCTCAATGTTGTTTTTGACACTCACATGTAACCTCCTTCTAATCTCTCCCTCATACAATACCTCCCCTGAGAACTAGAACACTCACTGTGACCTCTGCCACTCATATAATACCCTCAGTATAACCTGAAATAGTCACATAATACCCTCATGTGTTCACTGACACATACACTCACTGTGGCCTCTGACACAGAATACCCTCACTGTGGCCACTAACACTCACATAATATCCTCTGTGGCCTCTGATGGTTACATCATACCCTGACTTGGCCTCTGACACTGACATATCTTCACTATGACCTCTGAAACACACAATGCCCTTGCTGTGACCTCTGACACATAATACCCTACCTTGGCCTCTGGCCCTTGAAAAATACCCTTACTGTGGACACTGGTGACTTCTTACACTCAAATAATATCCACACTATGACTTCTCACACTCATGTAATACCCTCACTGTGGCCTCTGACACTCACATATGCTCACAATGTGACCTCTGAAAGTAACATCATGACCTATCTGTAGCTTCTGAAACTCATGTAATACCTTCAATGTGGCCTCTCACACTCACGTACTGTCCTCACAATCACGTAATAGTCTTACTTTGACCTCTGATACTCACATATTACCCCCACTGTCCTCTGACATTTACATAATACCCTCACTGTGACCTCTGATATTTATATAATATCCTCAATTTGACCTCTGATGTTCACCTAATATACTCAAGGTGGTCCCTGATCTTGACAAAATATCCTTACTGTGGCCTCTGGCATTCAATAATATCTTCACTTTGACCTCAGCTACATAAATAATATCCTCATTGTGGCTTCTGAAAATCACATAATGCCCTCACTGTGACTTCGGATACTCACATGATACCTTCAATATTACTTCAGATATTGACAACTTATACTAAGGTAAGCCTCCGCTGCTCACATAATACCCTCACTGGGGCCTCTTAAATGCACATCACACCCTCGCTGAGAAATCTTACACTGCCATAACACCCTCACTGGGGTCACTAACACTTATTAATACCCTCACTTGGCCTCTGAAACTGATAATATTGTGACCTATGACACACAAAGAATATCTTCAATGTGACATCTGACACATTTTACCCTCACTGTTGCCTCTGACACTCACGTATTACACTATGACCTCTGTCACTCAAATAATGCTTACATGGACCTGAAACACTCATCTAATAGCCTCAATGTGTCCACTGACACATCATGCCCTCACTGTGTCCTGTGATGCTCATGTGAAACCCTCACTGTGACCTCTGACACTTATATAATACCCTCACTGTGGGCTAGGACACTCATATAATGCCCTCACTGAGGGCCCTGTCACATAATATCCTCATTGTGACTTCTAGCAGTGTCATAATACCCTCAATGTGTCCTCTGACACTCACAGTATGCCCTCAAGGTGGCCTCTGAGATTCACATGATACGTTCACTTTGGCCTCTGACACTCACATATTATCTTTAATATGAATAAGAATATGATAATGTTCTTATGAATATGAATATGACATTCACATAATACCCACACTGTGACCTCTGACACTCACATAATACCCTCCTGTGGCCTATGACACTCAAATAATATCCTGATGATGTCATCTGACAGACACTTAATAACCTCACCTGACAACTAAACTCACATAATACCTTATTTTTGATCTCTGATAGTCACAGAACCACACTGTGACCTGTGACAGTGACATAGAACCCTCACTGTGACCTCTCATATTCACATAATATCCTCACTTTGACTTTTGATACTCACATAATATCCTCACTGGGACCTCTTTTTTTTTTTTAAATATTTTTTTAGTTGTAGATGGACACATTTTATTTATTTTTATGTGGTGCTGAGGATCGAACCCAGTGCCTCACGCATGCGAGGCAGGCGCTCTACCACTGAGCCACAATCCCAGCCCTGGGACCTCTTAAACTCATATAATATCCTCACTCTTACTTCTGACACTGACATAATACCCTCACAGTGGCCTCTGACATTCACAAAATCTTTCTTACTGTGGCCTCTGACACTCACATAAAACCCTCAGATGACCTATAACATTGACATAATATTCATACTGTGACCTCTGTGTCTCACATAGTACCTTCATTGGAGCCTCTGACACTCACATAACCTCACTCTGACACTAAAATTACACCCTCACTGTGGCCTCTGGCACTCACTCAATATCCTCACTGTGACCTCTGATACTCATATCTTTAAATATAGCCCCCAATATTGGCAACCTATAGTATATTAGGCATTCATCACTCATATAATATCCTCAATGTGATTTCTGACACTCACATAATATGCTCAAATTGGCCTCTGAATTCACAAAACATCCCAACTTGGTGTCTGAAGCTAACATAATATCCTTTCTGTGACTTCAGACACTCACATAATACAATCACTATGGACACTGACAGTCACATTATGTCCTCACCTGACATCTGACACTCACATAGTTTGCACAATGTTTAAATATTGAATTAAGTTTAGCATCTTAAAGGAATTTGTATGAGAATATACATAAACATATTCATGAATTTTTATGTGACTGTATAGAAGATTATAAATATAAGTGTGTCTTACAGATATGAATATGTTCAGTGTTAGGGTTAGTGTAAAAGTAAGTTTTAGGTTAGGGTTGAATAATGTATGAGTATGTAAAAATATATACATGAAATATAGTCAGGGTTAGTCTAGGATTTGAACATTTCTATCCATATGTATGAATACAAATATAAATATATATGTAAAAATATACATAAAACTATTTAAATGTATGTGTATTTGTATATAGTTAGTTTTAAGATGAATGTTTACAATTTGGTTTAGATATAGAATATGAATATGTAAATATTTATGAAAATGTATCATATATTTGCATGATATATTTATCATGAATGTATTTGTCACTATATATGCATGAAAATATAAGTTAGTAGATATACAAATAAATTGATAAACATACATAAGAATATGATAATGTTTGAGGGTAATTATAGAAATAACATTGTTTACCCTTTGGGTTTAGATATATATGTTTGAGTAAAAAGCATATATGCAAATGTGTAATATATATAAAAACATTTGTCAGGATGTATGGTTATATTTAGGGTTTGGGTAGAATTAGAACAGCTTTTAAAACTTTTGCATTAAGCATACAGTGTTATAGTTGTGAATTTGGCCTACAGTCATGGGGATTAAGGCTTGTTGTTTACTTTTAGAAAGAGGGTCGGAGTTATGGTAATAATTCCTAAGGAAAAAAATATAAATATATAAATGAATATGGATAGGTATGTATGTGTATATAAATATGGTTTTTTTTAAATATTTTTTTTAGTTGTAGATGGACACAATGTCTTTATTTTATTGCTTTGTATGTGGTGCTGAGGATCGAACCCAGGGCCTCATGCATGCGAGGAAAGCGCTCTATTGCTGAGCTACAGTCCCAGCCCCTGTGTATATAAATATTTATAAAAAGTATAAAAATTTATAAATATGCAGAAGTATGTTTAGTGTTTTCAGTTACAGTTATTTTAGAAGAAATATTTGGAATTTTGTAGCAATAAGATTATGATTAACACTAAAGTCATAAAAATATACATACAAATGCATATAAGAATATATTAAAATACATAAGTGAAAAAATATATGGATATTCTAATATTTACAATTTAAATATGAAAGCCTTTGTTTAGGGGTAGTGTTAGGTTTAATTCTGAGTCATAGATTAGTATTGGAGTTGGGTTCCTGATTGAACATATATGTCAGTATATATAAATGTAAATAAGTAAAATTACATATGAAATAAATAATTAGATGTGCTTCTATCTATGGTTAGGTTATAGTAAGAGGGATTTTAGGTTTTGCCTTAATAATAGAGTATGCCTGCAAAAATAAACATAGAGAAATGTATATATAGATTTGTATGTGAATTTATAAATACATATCTCACAATATATAAATATATTCATGAGAACAGTTATTGTTTATAGATAAATATGTTTATGAATTTATATTTTATAATATATATAAAACATTCATAAGTCGTTATGGTTTATATGTATAGAAGTTTCTGTGAGGTATATTGGTAGGTTTAGGACTATTGTAGAGAAATGGGGTTAGTTTAGGGTTTGACCATTTTTATCCACATATATGAATACAAATATGAATATATATGTAAAACTATACAGAAAAATATTTAAATGGATATGGATTTGTATATAGTTGTTTTTTTCCTTTTGATGGATGTTTACAATGTAGATATAGTTTATGATTATGTAAATCAATATATATTAAACTGTATGGGGAGAAATTTGGTTACTGGTAGGGTGTATATATGTGAGTATATAAAAACATATAGAAATATATGTGAAATATATAGAGATACTGAAAGTAATTTTTATAATTTTTTATACAAGAGTCACTGTCAGGGGTAGGGTTAGGTTTAGATTCTGAGTTATGGCCTAGGTTCAGGGAGAAGGTTGCCATTGGAACATATATATCAATATATATGTATATAAACAGGAATGTAATGTAATATAATATATGAGAATTTATAAAAATATTCTTTTATACATAGGTATTTAAAAATAAATAGTTTTTTAAAATATCTTTGTTTATTTTTATGTGGTGCTGAGGATCGAACCCAGTGCTTCATGCATGCAAGGCAAATGCTCTACCACTGAGCTACAATCCCAGCCCCTAAAAATAAATATTGTTATATTACATGTTAAATCTGAGGTATGCCTATGGAAATGAGTATATATATATAAAATATCACATATTTTTATCTGAATTCATAAATTTATTTCCCCAAATATAGAGGTACATTTATGCAACGTGTTATGATTTACATGTTATAGAGGTATCTGAGAAGCATACTTGTGGGTATAGAAATATGTATAGAAATATATTTAGGGTTAGTATAGAGTTTGAACATTTTGTTGCATATATGTGAATATAAATATGAATATATATGAAAAATAAACATGAAAATATTTAAATAGATGTGGATTTGTATGTGGTTATTTTTCTTTGAGATGGATGTTTACAATTTGGTTTAAATAGAGGGTATGATAATGTAACTATATATATGAAAATGTATGGAAAGGAATTTGGTAGTTGTTAGGGTATATACATATATATGTAAATGTATATAAACATATATATGAATACATGTGATAATATGTATGAATAATAAAAGGAATACATATACATATAATTTTGTACAAAACTCATGGTTATGGGTAAGTTTAGGATTAGATTCTGAGTTATAGCCTAGGTTTAAAGGGATGGTTAACACTGGAGCATATATATCAATATATATGTATATACATATGAATATAAATGTAATATATATAAAATTTATAAACATATATACTTCTACCTATGGATATTTCTAAGGTAAGATTTATTGTTATGTGTGAAATCTTGTGTATGCCTATGGGTGTGAGTATATGTAAAATATCTATGGGTTTTTATATGAATTTGTATCCCCAAATATATAGGTTCATTCATGTAAAGTGTTATAGTTTATTTGTATAGGAGTTTCTGTCTGGCTTCTTGGTAGGTGTAGGATTAAGGCAGAAAAATAGTGTTGGAAGGTTTTTATGCATGTGTATCAATATACATATGAACATATATGTGACAAATATATATGACAATATTGAAATGGATATGGATTTGATTATAGTTATTTTTCTTTGAGATGGATGTTTGCATTTGGTTTAGATGTAGGTTTTAATTATGTAAATTAATACAAATAAAAATATATGAGTAGGAATTTGGTTTTTGATAATTACATACATATATATCAATGTAAACACACATGTGAAATATATATGAATATTGAAATTAATATAATTTTGTATAAAGTCTCATATTTATGGTTAGGGTTAGGATTAGATTCTGTATGACAGTCTAGGTTAAAGGGGAGGGCTGAAACTGGAACATATATTAATATATATGTATTAATATAGAATATAGAAGTAGTACTATATATGACTATAAAATTTATGAATATACACATTTATCTATGAATATATTTAAATATGTGGTATTGTTATCTTAAATGTTAAATCTGAGGTCTACCTATGAAAATGAGTGTACATATAACATATCTATGGGGTTTTATGTAAAATTCTGAATTTCTATCCCCAAATATATAGGTACATTCATTTAACGTGTTATGGTTTATGTGTATAGAGACTTCTGTGAGGAGTATTGATAAGTATAGTACTAATGAAGTAAAATAGTTATGGTTTGTTCAGAGTTTGAATATTTTTATCAATGTATATGAATACAAATATGAATATATATGTAAAAATATACATGAAAATATTTAAATGGGTATGCATTTGTATATACTTATTTTTCTATTGAGATGGATGTTTACAATTTGGTTTAAATATTGGTTATGATTATGTAACTGAGTATATATGAAAATGTATGAGAAGAAATTTGGTTATCATTAGCGTGTGTATGTGTGTGTGTATATATATATGCATATATATGTATACATGTACATATACATATATATTTGAATGTATATAAACATATAGGAATATATATGGATATTGAAAGTGACATTTATAAATATTGTATAAAATGCTCCAGGTTTGAATCAGGTTATGTTTGGATTCCAAGTTATGGTCTATGTTTAGGGAAAGAGTTCCCATTAGAACATATATGTGTATATAAATATAAATGTAAATGTATATAAATATAAATATAAATGTATATAAATATAAATGTAGCTGGAATATGATGGCCATCATAGCCCTAATTTTATATATGACTGCATATATGTTGTGATTCTATACAACTTACAACTAGAGAATTGATATACTATCCTCTATCTATGTACAATGAATCAAATTGCACTCTGTTATCATGTAAGCCTAAATAGAACAAATAAATTAAATAAAAAAAATATGAGTGTAGACAAAATTATATAAACATTTTATAAATATATGTACTTTTATCTATGGATATTTTTAAGGTAAGTGGTATTTTTATATTATGTGTGAAAATTTGGGTATGCCTTGGAAATGATTGTAAATGTGTGTGTATGTGTATATATATCTATATATATATAAATATCTATGAGTATATACTTGTATATATTTATTTTTCTATTGAGATGGATGTTTACAATTTGGTTTAAATATTGGTTATGATTATGTAACTGAGTATATATGAAAATGTATGAGAAGAAATTTGGTTACCATTTGCATGTGAATTGTAAATATATATCCCAAATATAAGGTCACGTTCATGTAAAATATTATTGCATATTAGTATGTATAGAACTAATG